>BMAO01030143.1:0-64605 GCA_019973975.1 Trichonephila clavata
AGATATACACTAAAATATTTATTCGAATAATTCCATATTACTTATTCGTATTTCTTTAAGAACAATGAACTTTATCAGACGCTTAACAATTTATTTAATTATTAATATAGTTTACACATATTAATATAACCTCAGATTTCATACACAACGAGCCCTGAGACTTTGACAATTGAGCATTAGAATCGCAAGTTTTTCCTGGATGATGTCTAATAATACTTGCTGGTATGTGCGAAGGGGATTTAGAGTCAAGAAAACGAAACCGAGTTTTAGAATTCGAATATTTTGAAAGGCTAAATTTAACAACATGAAAAAGACTGGCCGCTATATGACTACTAGAGTTGAACCCCACGTGGTTATATCTTTACAAGACCACGTTATAACCACGTGGTGTTATATCTTGTATGGGGTATCCCCACTCCCTGACTGCTGAAGCTATTTTTAGCTGATGCGAAATCAGTTCCCCGCGAACTGGTTCCTCTCTCTCTCCTCATATTCATTCCTAGGAACAACTCAAAACTGTAGAAGCCTAATTTTTTAGGCTGGCTCTTAGGCAAAATATTTATTTCAAGTTTACAAGATCCAGCTAAAGGACTTAGCTTCTTCTCTAACCCAAAATTGAGAAAACAAAACAAAAACAAAGATATCTTGGCTTAGACCGCTCAGGGGGGGGGGACCCTCTTGAATGAAGGAGCAAAAAAACAGAACTTCCCTCCGAGGGTACGGGAAAGACGCCGCCAAGCGCACTGATTGGTAAAATCAAACAGCGCGCACTTCCCCTACTTCCTGTTACGCATTTCCGTCCCTTTTCACGAAATCACTCCAACAAATATCCAGCAACCGAGAGTAAAGATGTTACACATCAAAAAAATCTGTGCAAGCTATTGAAGAGATTAATGAGTTTTATTTTTCAAAAATCACCCGTGCGAGAACGAATATTCCAGCTTGTAAGTTAATGAACATAGAACACAAGAAAAATAAAGTTTTAACACACAGCAACAAAAGTCCTTTTGAGATTAATCTTCCTCCCGAAATTTTACTCATTGGATATGCCTCTTTTTGTGACGGACATGCCTCATTTAAAACAAAAATTTATACTTGTTTTTTTTTGTTTAATGTGGCAACAACTGTGATATCACTGCCCGTGGCAACTTTTGAGTTTGTAAACATGTCAAACTAGAATTGTTAAGGTCATCCATTGTATAAATTTTAAAATTGTCACCAAGACGCTAGTTTACAATAGTTTTTTAAAATGTCTATAAAAACAGAAGAAATTAAGCAATGCTTATTGCGAAGCAGAAATTATAAATTTCGTGATGTCGTGCTTCCTGACCAAATACCGGTGATAGTTGGTAGAGGACCACAAACAAAAATAAGAGATCGAAAATGCTCCAAAAATCAAGGTTCCTTTTGTGTATTTATTAACATATTTTTCTTTCAAAATTTGCAATAAGAACCATTTACAGTATGAATTATCGTTGATATATATTGTATTTAATAATTATTTATTGTCAGAGTTTCGTTTTTCCTTTTCTGTAAATAAGTTTTTTTATTCTAGATTTTTATCAGCTTGTTTTTTTAAAGGTAACTCTTCATTAAACTAATTTTCAGCAAAAATCTGCGCTTTATTTTATGTTAATTTTTATTCTGTTAACGAAATATTATATACATATTTATGTAACAAATATAAAAATGTAACTAAGAGTGAATTTTAAATATTTTCTGACATCATATATAAGTTTTAATACATTACTTTGTTAGGATTCTATTCATTGTTCCAGTGTATCAGTTCATCGAGAGTAATATTTTGTCTCAAAAAAGTTTTTGTGTTATAAATTTTAAATTGTAATGGAAGCATATCTTGAAAAGTATATTTATGTAAAAAAAAAAATTTCATTTCCTTTGCTTTATGAAAAAAACTTGGAAATTTAATTCATTATAAATCGCGTCATCATTAAGCTTTTAATATTTTTATATTTCAATGCATATTCCACATATTTCCAAATATTAGCTGAACCATATCTATTACTACTACATTTTTTTTTCTTTAAAAATTTACCCAAAATTCAGAAGTTGTATGTATGTTAAATTGGAGATAAAAATTCTGTAACTTTCAAACGTGTTGCCATGATGGCAAGAATAACATCTAAGATGTAGAATATTTTCCAATCAAGTTGCTGGAAATGCTAGACACCAATGACTACAGTTTTATTTCTGATAACCCTCTCTGCATTCAACACATTTTTTTCCAATCATTTGCTTTTATTAATGCTGTTTGTGCTAGTCTTACTTTTTGTGCCATTTTTTTTTTTTTTTTTTTTTTTTTTTTTTGGAACATGAGTGGAAAGAGAAATTTGTATGTATAGCATGTGATCTTCAACTTATGTCTCATACCCTGGAGGAAAAAGTTGCTGCATGGTAATATTCATTCAGACATGTTCATGAAGGAATGGGAATTTTGCAAACTATTCAGAAACTCAAACATTGACTTTGAAAGATTTTTTTTTTAGTATAAAAGTTCCACTTAAGACACCTAAAAATATAAGATTAAAATGGAAAACATTTTTCTTATGTTGTGTATTTTCTGAGATTATCAGATCCATATACAAACCAACCCTTCAACTTGAAAAAGTTCCAAAAGTGCTCAGCTTATACACAGAAATTTATGGTTTATAAACTGACATTTTATAAAATTTCAATACACAGGACTTTTTTTAATTATCATATACTCTTATTATAATGGCCAACACTCTGTTATAAACATATAAACTAGATTTTTGACATCATCTAAAAAATGTACAATATTATTTTAGTGAAAAATAATTGTGTGTATTTTATCATTGATCATTGTGTCATATGTTATCATTGATTTTTACCTTCTCTTACAGTTCAGATAGTTGCCAATTATGAAACAAATAAAGCAGTGATTCAACAGATGGGACCAAATCCGTCAGAAATAGATCATAAATTGTTATTTCTCGAAGAAGAAATAGAAGTACCCGATGGTACTAGTGTTAATCTTCTAGAGGGTGATTTAAAATTCACTTTAGAATTTTTAGATTCAGAGCCTAAAGTTAGAAATAAGCATCATTTAAAAATTTCTCCAGATGTTACTCCCAAAAAACTAAAGACAGATTCTTTTAGTGAAGATAATAGTATTTCTGTTTCAAAACAGGAAGATTCTTCTCCATCTACTTCTTATGCTGAAACAAATTGTACAAATGGAGCTGAAATAAAAAATTCTGGTATGATTTTTTTTTCATGGTTTATGACAGTTGAATGATTTGAAATATTTGGTATTATGTGTTATTTGTCTTTGATATTTACTAAAATCGTAACTTTTAAAAAGAAGTTGGGGATCTGCAAAATTCAGTAGAAAAGAAAATTTATTTGCAAAAAACTTGCTTTAATTCACATCTCTGATGTTAGAAAAGAGGCCAAGGTAGCATAGTTGTTATGGTCATGTACTCGTGTCAGGGATGTCGCGGGTTCGAGTCCTGGTAAAGATACGCCATATAGAGGGAGACAATGCACAATAAATCTGTGGAGGCTCAATATCCTTCCATTGGTGTGGTATGAAAGCTCAAAGAATTGTGAATCCATTCAAGTGTCATTCTCACCACTTGACCATGGTTCAAAATTACGATTGCTTAGAGTTTGCATACTTAGGAAATCAAATGAGTTAATGAGCAATGGAATGTATTGAATTTTTGTAATATATTTAGTTAATTGCATTAAGAGAACTTTGTTTGTTTCCATTTTCCATGTATGTTAGCATAACATCTTATGCCAGCTTTACCTTCAGTGGGGTTACAATAATATATGAATACTACCAAGTATGTGTACAAGCGAGGACATTCCATCACCAAGACACTTTCTTTTACAGAACAACGAGGTCCATTTCCAATAGCTTGTGTATTGATTTATAGTGTGACATTAATATCACTCTCATTCATTAGATATTGGAGAAAAAAATAGTGCCAAATTATTCCAATAGCTTGTTTTTCAGTGTGGACTTCTATCCACCATAACAAAAATTTGCCAAATTGGCAATAAATAAAGTTGTACACTAAAATTGCATTCAACCATATATATATATATATGTTTAGTTCAAGAAAGAAGTTGTCTTGTTAAATTATATAAAAATTTCCTTTTGAAAAAAGCATTCTGTTTAATTGAAAGAGAAGTTACGCAATGTACAAGAATTCATTTTAAAGTTTAAAAAAGATCTGGTCTTAAAGTTGCATTGAATTAATAAGATGCATGACCTGAATATGGTTTTATTTGTATATTGATAAAAAAATTTGTTTATTGCTATGTTTTTTTAAAAAATGACAAAAATTGAATTAATTATTTGCAAAACTTATGAATAATTAGTTTTAAACATAATGATTCTTATTTTTTTTTTTTTATGTAAAGCATTTTCCAAATAATGGAGAGTTAAATTAGCATTTTAAATCTGAAAAACATTTGAATGACTTGCAAGTTACATAAAACTCTTAACTTCTTCATTTAAGTATTTTGTTGAATCATACTGTTATTGAATAAGTCTCAATACAATATATCCAGTAAGTTAAACTTTATTTGTTTTCTCAGTTCCAAATTGTAGGGCATAAATTTGATGGGGGAAATTTACTAAGAATTGCTAAAAATTACAAAGAATTTGGATTGATTGTAAACAATACAAAATAATTTATAATGAATAACCAGAATTAAATGTTTGGTAAACTATAACTTTATGAAAAGATTTCATAAACTATGCCCTCAAATGGATTGAATGGGGAAATTCACTGAACTGTTGAAAAATTCGAGCTTGTAACCTCAAGTTCAAAAAAATCCTGGACTCATTCAAAATTAGAACAAATTCTGAATTTTTCATTCTGTCTTAAATAGCATTAAATGCATTCTGTCTTAAATGGCTATACTGCCATTTTTAGAATAATACTTATTGTTTAATAATAAAACAAATTGGAAAAATTGAAACAATTTAATGTAGATGAATAATGTTTACATGTGTGTGTAAAAGCTATTAAAAAAGTACTTTTAAATATATATATTCTGAGCGCTGATATTAAATATGGGAAGTTAATCATGGTTGGGACTATTCACCTCTCATTTTTATGTGGAGGAAAAGTTTTCCCTCCCCATGTTAGGATATCTAGATATTATTTCTAAAATTATGAAAGTTACTTGTTTATTTAAAATTCAAATATATGTAAAGATCAATATATATGTTACACAAAGTATAATTCTGTTCCATATAGTAATTTTATCAATTGTAAATTGATAGATTATTACATGAAATCAATAACAATTTCTTTCATCAATAGTAATTGATAAAATACAAAATGGAATGAAAATCTAAAAAAAAAATACTTGTCTCAAACTTTAACCTGCTAAGAAATTAAGAGAAAGAGAGTAAGATTTGTGCAGTGTATTAATATTTATGTTAGGATGCATTATTCTTCTGCTGTATTCTTTATTATTATTTTTTTTTTACTATTTGTTGTTATATTAATACTTAAAAATTTCATTTTAAATTGTCTTTTTCTTATATGTTTTCAGAAAAGGCCTTAAGTTGTAAATTGCAAAAAAGGAATATGTATTTTCTAACTTTCTTCTCCTGAATACCTTACTATTACTGTCTCTTTTCTTGCACCTTTGAAATGGTAGAAGGAAAACATTACACAGTTGCAAACAAATAACACATATGAATATTGGCTATGCTCAAGTTAACATGGCCTTGAAAGAAGTAAAAATGAACTAATTGTTTATCATTAAAAACTAATGTGTTTGAGTCCTTGCGGAGTTCTCTATAAACTATTGTTTTCCATTGGACACCTGCCAACATAAACTTAAAACTGATAGACAAAATAGATTATTACTTACTTCAACATGTTACTTTGTGTGCTAGGAAATTACTCTGGGAAAAAAAGCATCTCTTGAAGTAGCTTTTTACTTAAAAACTTGACTCACTCTTTTCTTTAAGTTTTTAAAAGGGGCAATTTTTTTTCCATTTGGAGGGCACTTTAAAAAAGTATAAAGAAAAATGCCTGCAGCTTGAATTAGAAAGTACCAAATCAGTATCTTTCAGAAATAGAGGGCAGATTTTTTTTTTTTTTAATTCAAAGGATGTGTTGTCTAAAGTATCTTAGTCATTTCTCCTGAAATGAAATGTATGTATGGGCATGCAAATTTATATGTACATAAAAAAAAAAAAATGATGGAAGATTAGATGTATATTTTATTGAAAAGGTATTAAGTAAATGAGTGTATTGGTTATTAATTTTTTTCAATTGTTTGTATACATTTATTTGTTTTTCTCATCCACCTGTAAAATGAATTTGATTTAGTACTATTTCAATTTTATTATATCTCTTGTAATTGTTTTTTTTTCACACAGGTGTTGTATTTGTAATATTGAAAATCAAAATAATAGAAAAATATTTACCTGTGATCCTAATTTCAAGATGAAAATTGGGAACTCTTTTCAGTTTATATGATATTTATCAACAAATATTTGTTACTCATTTATTCTTAACAAGTGCAAGGATCTTGTTGTGAAATAGTTGAAATTCTCTTATATTTACTATATTATTCAATAAAGATTTTTTTTCTACTTTTGTATTCTTTTCTCTTAAGCTATATGTGTCATTTAATTTCTATTCCTGTGTAATTATTTTCAGATCATTGAAATCCTTTCACCAGAAAAGTACTCAGAATTGAAATTTTAAATCCACTTATAAATTCAAGAATCGGAAATCTTTTAATTACAGTATTAAAAATGTGTCATTGGTTCTATGTATTTAATTTTTTTATCTTATTGTTATTAACAGATTGATAAAATTTTCTTAATAAATCCTAAAGAGTGTTTACTTTTTCAATAAGTTATTTTAACTATAGTTTATGCTTTTTTCCTTTGTTTTAGATGAAGTAAAAGGAGCACAGTCGGAACAAGAAAGTGTACAGAAAACTATTATGAAGGCTTTTAATTCTTTGTCAACTAAAGATTGCTGGGAAGAGTATGATCACAGTAAAATATTAATATTTACACCTGTTGGTCTTATGCCTCAAGAAAAGGTAACATTTAGATAACTAGCTATTGTGTATAACGTAAGTTTAAAATAATGTTAATGTATTTAGGTTCTAAATTTCTCTTTCAATCATTGGTTAGAGTGAAAATTATAGCATTTGCAAATAAAAATGCGAGTTGTTTTTGAGAAATTCTTTAATTGTGTGAGAGTGATAATTATAAGTGATATAATTTTAGTCTAATTTTTCACTTTGGAATCCATCAAATCCTAACAATATTTTACTTTAAGAGTGAGCCTTTTTCTATTTTAAACTTATTTTAAATATATCCTCTTTAGTCTTAAAGTTACACTCTGCAAGAAGAAACCTCTGCTTGCTTTAAATTAATTTGAATATCTTCTTTACATCTGAAAATACTGTTATCATTTTCATATATGATTCCTCATGCCATGTGCTTCTGATTCTCTCTTTGGATATTTTTCTCTAACCATATGTATATCGGAAATTTATTCTAAGTCTGAAATTTCTTTTTGATTTGTTTGGCCCCATTTTCTATTTTTTCCTCTTATATGTTTATTTTGTGAATTTTGTACTTTTGCTTTTATTATTTATTTTTTCATACTTTCAAATATAATTGATGCTTTTCCTTCAAATATATAATCAGACCTTGATGCACTGTTGTCAAGGTACTATAGGTTAAGTGAACCATAGTTAGAGCATTAATATAAATTGAGCAATATTATAAACTCCAACACCGATATGAATTTTCAGCTTCACTTTGAAAGAAAAATATTACAAGGCCTTTTTACTTTGAAAGCTTGTTTTATTAAAATACATATAAAGACTTTATTTACTTTTAAATGTATTTAAAAATCATATTACATGATTCATCTGTCATCAAAAACAACTTCACAATAATCAAACAAACATCTTTATTAAATTACAGAGTAACTAATATATTAAAAAATAAGTTTATGTTCAAGTGGGCTATATTCAAGTCAATTACATGTTACAAAAAAAATATTTTATAAATGGACATGCATTTATAAAATATTTAAAAGAAAATTGAGTTTATATTACTTTATCAATTGGAAGAAAAAAATATTAATGTCTGCACTTAACAAAAAGTCATGACATCATCCAAATGAAAAATTAATCTAAATTTCATTAAAAAAAATAGTAAAAACAATAAAAGTTATGTTATCACAATGACTATGAATAATATCTCAAGCATTGCTTATCAAGAGAGACATAAAAACTTTCTGTGTTAAGCAGTCTTGCATGTTATTGAACCATGTGTTAATGGGATCTGACTATATATATACAGATTTTCCCAAGATTATTGGGGGGGGATTTTAAGTGGAGGTAGGGTACATCAAAGGATTCAGATTTGCATAACAATCCATGGTTGGAAACGTCTGTGTTTGGCACTAGGTGGCGTTGTTCACAAAAGCTTTGGAAGAAACAGACTTCCAATTTCTGTGAATATAAATCATTATGAGATAATAGGCATAGTGAGAGTGGGCCACAAGGGATTTGAACTTCCAGCATAGAACAGAATGTGTTGAATACTCTTTGAAAGAATCTGAGTATCTACGTACAAGCCATTACTGCTGCCATAAGAGGATATCAGAGTAGTGTTCATCATGAAGCCAAACCATTACACTCATACCATCTTCAAAAAGTACTCCCATAAATTGTGATGCAAATTAGTAAACATCCAGCAGTCCAGTTTACCTCTTTGTAGGTACCTTTTGGGATACAATTATTCTGCTGCTTATGCATTTCCTTCTGCCAATTCGTAAGTCAGGGGCATATCTGCTGGTTAGGTGTTCATAAAACTGTTCCATACACCTCTGTGGGGGATAACTGCAGTCATGCAGATATGTTTTCTCCAATGCTCTTGTGAACAATGCTACCTTGGGCCAAACAAAGATGTTTCTGACTATAGGTTGCTGTGCAAATCTGAATCCTTGTGATGTCTCCTACCTCCCTTTAGAAGTTTGTCCCAATAATTCTGGGACACTATATATATAGATTGCCCATAATTTTTTATTCACTGTTTAGTTTTGGATGTTATCTTTCACTCATTTTTCATAATTAACTTTTCAGTAATATATTTGTTTTTATAGTTGATTATTGATTCCTTGTTAAAGTTTAATATTTTTTCAATTAAAATATTCTTACCTTTCTGAGATTTTGTGACAGAAATTTTAAGGAAAAACATTTGTGTTCTTGTGTGTAAGTTCTCTTTTTTTAACTTTTAAGACTGTTAAATACTTTCAGATACTTATATTATCTTATCAATGCTCTTAGTGACTTAATCTTTTTCAATAAATAAGAAGTTTTGTAGCTTATAATTTCTCTTTTATTATATTAATACATATAAAAATAATTTTTTAATGATAACTAATTAATTTTCATGTTTTCAGGTTGCTGCATTTGATTTAGATCATACTATCATTTGTACTCAGTCTGGAAAAGTTTTCCCTACAAGCACAGATGACTGGAAGTATGCTTAAGTTTATTTTAAATGTGAATATTAAATGTTTAAAATGTTCATAAATATGTATTCATTACAGTGAAAATGTTAATTATAAAAGTCTGAAATATGCATCAAATGAATTGAGAGTCTGTATATTTTCTATATAAATATTTTATTTTTTCATGCTCATAAGATAGTTGTGAAAAAAAGGCTTATTTTATATCTTAGCATCAATCAAATTCCAGTTCAAAATGTAATTGTGAAAAGCATGTACATAAATACATCCTAAATTTTAGAACAATGCTTTTTTTTTTGTCATATTTTTTTATTTTAACTTTTTGGAGCACTGTATTAATAAGTGTGTAATGTAGTCTTATTTCTCAATCATTATTATGAAATAAGTGTTATTATATTGAACATTTTTACAATGAATAATAATTTTTTATAGAATTCAGACTGTTAGTTTATTCAAATTAATTTATAAAAGGCATTGTTGGTTCATTTTATTTCATATTTGAAGTTCATAATAATTCTTTTCACATATATAACTACACACCTCCTTAAACATACTTACTCTGGTATACAAATATGTCTTCAGAATATTATTCTTAATCTTTGTTTTGATATACATCTACTATTAATTAATTCAAAAAAAATATTGTGTAGGATAATGTATGCTGAAATTCCTGGAAAATTAAAAAAATTACATGCAGAAAGCTACAAAATTGTGATATTTAAAATATATTTTTTTTTTTTTTTTTTTTTTTTTTTTTTTTTTTTTTTTTTTTTTTTTTTTTTTTTTTTAAAAATTAAAAAAATTTTATTTACAAATCAGGTATGAAAACGTGTTTTAATTTTTTTTTCTTTTTAAAATATCAATAACGTTATTGTATTAGTCATATTTTTATTTCATTGAATTGAATTCTTAGATTGTTTTAATAATATGTTCAAGTTCTTTATACAAAAAAGTAATTGAGTTTGTTTTTTGTAATTAGCAATTTTTAACTAGCCATTGAAAATTGTTTTTACCTTTTCTTTCTCTCTGCTATAATTTTAAAGGGTTTTTCATAAAGCTGTCAGATTACATCTAAATTTGGTAAGAAATGTACAAATTTTTACTTAGGGAATCTAAAACTCTAAAACATGTTTATCGTGAAATGTTAATGATTGCAAATATTTCTCTAATCTTCAGAATCGTTATTTCAAAACTGACTATTTTCATTTTAAAATTCTTTATTTATTATCTTTAGCATATCCTGTAATCAAATTATTTTTTTTTAATTTATCTTTCTGGCAGCCTTAAATTATTTTGAATCATAATTGATCATAAAATTATGTCATTACAGTTAATTCTGAATTATCTAAATAATTAAAATATTGAAAAATCAAGCATTTTTAAAAATTTAATTTATTTTACATCAATCTTTTTCATAAATTTATATAGATAATTGTAAATATTCATTCATTTTTCTATGTGTATTTTTTTAAGTGCTTATTTGTGATTAGCTGATTTTTCCCAAACTTAAGTAGCACATAATAAATTGTTTTTTCCTTTTATGTAGGAAATTAATATGTTCTCCAGAAAATAATTCTTTTTAGTTTAAGAATTCGTTTTATGTTGAATTTCTAAAAAAATATGAGCAACAATATATTATTGATTTGAAATATGACTATTATACTATGCAACATGACATAAGTCACACAAATATATATATCTATATATATTTAGAAAGGAATTTCTAGAGGAAGAACATCTGCTCCGGATTTTAAGAAAAAAGTTCAAAGAATTATTCAAAAGTTAGGAGTACCAATTCAGGTTATGGTCTCCACTGGTTCTGGAAAATATCGAAAACCAAATACAGGCATGTGGGATTATTTTATCCAAAAGGGCAACCATGGTGTTCCTGTTAACTTGGAATCTTGCATTTATGTTGGAGGTCAGTTGTATTCCTTTCTCTTTTTCTTCTGCTTTTTGCATTTTCTTCATGAAGGACTTTAAAAATGTTTTGTTTGTACCTCTCTAATTAAAGTCTCTTTATTCTAATCTTAATCGATCATTCAATTTCTATCAAACTCAGATAGAATATTTCCAATTCCTATAAATAAATAAACAATGTTTGTTTAATTAATATAACTTTATAAGATATGTTGATAAATTATCATAAAATAACTCATTTATGTTAAAGACTTATTCATCAGGAAATATACCAGGTAATTAGCCTAATCTGTTTGATTTTCCTTTCTCGATCATTATTTTTTAAAATGGAAAAATTTTCTCATAAAATATAACTATTATTAATCCTATTATTTTCTCAAATTATATGATAATGTATTATCACAAAGTTCATGTATTAATAGCTGTTTTACCAAATTTCTTTTTGCATTAGATGCTGCTGGAAGACCTGATAATTGGGCACCAAAGAAGAAAAAAGATTTCTCATGTGCAGACAGATTAGTGAGTGTTTTAATATTTTAATGCATGGGTTCAGTTTTATTTGTGAAATATTAAATTGAAATTGGGAAAAGTATAATCTTCCTGAAATAAGTTATAAAGTTTAAAAAATTAATATGCAGTTACAGTTAAAAACATTCTATTGTTTTGTCACTAGATGTGTTCAAAAAAAATATTTTTTTAAAATTATTTTGCTTTGTTTTAAACATATACAAAATTTCAATGTAATTTCATGAAATTTTATTCATTATCATGCTTATCTTTTAATGGCTTTTTACAAAAACTTATTATTGAAGGAAAAAGAATTACTATTATTCATATAATGCATAAAGCCTCTCAATAAATAATATAATAATACTTAGTTAAGTTAACCCCTTAAGTGCCCAGGGCGTGTTTAGACGTCCCACTGATCTGGTGCCTTTTATAGTCCTGGACATGCATACTCATCCTTTTAAAAGAGGATCTTTTGCATTGTGCTAGTCTATTTGAAACTAGGCCGATGGCTTTGAAATACAAGAAATGACATTGGCAGTGCTTCTAAAGAATTTACTTAGAGGAAAGGTGGGCGAAAATTTGAAAGGGCATATTAAAAGAACGATGAAATTCATTGCTAAGCAGTTTTTCTAGTTTTATTGTTTGAGTGTGTTCTTTTCAAAAAAAAATTTGTTCTCGTTTTCTCTTACTGTGTGTAATAAGAGCTTTTTAATTTTTTTGTACCCATAAATCTGACAACTGGATATCTTTGTATGCTATCAATGAAGTAAGTGGGATGCTGGTTTATGTGTTCACCATGTTTAAGGATATATCGCACAACAGATAATTAGTAATTTTTTTGCATTTCTTTTTTTTAAAGTGATAGTAAACAACTTTTAGGTGGAAAACATGTTTCTTCCCCCTCCCCCTCCCCTAATAAACCATGAACAATGTGCACCTGTGCGAAAGCAGGTGGCACTGGGAGTGAATTTCTTAGCTTTTCAATCAGCAGTTAAGGGTTAATATGTAAGTGGTTTATTCATCATGAATTTAAAAATTATTGATAAGACAACTGTCTTATGAATTTTTTACATCACTCCTCTCTTAATTTATAAAAGCTCTGAAGAATTTTTAAATTAATGTTTAAAGAGAGCAAAGAATTTTTAATCTAGAATTATGAACAAATGTTCTTTCCAATCTCCTGGAAAATTTATATTGACAGTAAATAAAGAAATAAAACTTAAATTAAATATAACAGTCATGGAAAAATCCAATTTTTAAATATTGATAGTATTATTCAGTACAAATTTATAAGCTCTGAAATGAATTTTAAGAATATAGTTTATGTGGTTTAACTTGATAACTATGCTGTTTAGTTAAATGTGGAAAATGATTTGTAAAAATATTGTTTCGTTAAATAAAAATTGTATGCTCTCTTTTAAATATTTTTTTTTCTGTATTTCTAATGTTTTTTTTTATATATATATTTTTAGTTTGCTTTAAATGTTGGCTTAAAGTTTTACACACCAGAAGAATTTTTTCTTAGTCAGAAGCCTGCCAGCTACAAAATGCCAGTGTTTGATCCTGTTAGTGAGACTTTGTTGTAAATAAATCTTGGTTATTATTTTAATATTTTATATTCTTTTCTTAAAAAATAGCACTTTATGTAAGCAAGTTAATTTTAAAAGTTTTCGTGAATTGCATAATGGAAAAAATCAATTTGCCTAAAATTATATATATTTTATTTCAAATGCATTGAATAGTTTGTACATGTTTTATAATTGAAGTACTTTACAGGCTTTCTTATTGGATGAATAAACAATATGTTTTGAAACAAAATTATTTTTATACTGTTCTATAAAATAGTTTGAAATGCTTCATAAAATTTCAAATGCTAAGGAAAGAGGCTAAATTTTTCATTTTATAGAAAAGGGAAATACATGATTTTGAATCAGAAATAAAATAAATTATTATTTATATTATCATAGCATAAAATTTTATGCTATTTTTTCATCAGTTATAAGTAATTACATAGAAGTAGAAAAGAAGATATATTTATTTTCCTTTTTTTTTTTTAATAATTCTTTTTCCTATAAGTTTTTTAAAATGTTGTTCATTAAGCTTGTACTTGTATAATATGAAAATTTGTTTTCATGATAATAAAAGTAGTAAAAATTATATATATAACTTATTTCTAGAAAGAGAAACTTAATTGTCTTGTTTATTTTTTATTTGTTTTGCCAAAATGTTATTCAAATGTGCACATGTGCATAACGCAGTGTGTTTTTTTTAATATTATTTAGTGTTTTTTTATATTATTTAGTGTTTTTTATATTTTAAATTGTTATTTACATTAATTTGCTATGTTTTTTTGTGATTAATTATGTACTAAATTTTTTTTCATCATTTTAACTAATTTCACTTTTTAAAAAATAGTTTTAATTGTTTATTTTTGAAGTATTATTTAATAAAAATAATAGTATTTTTATTTAAAAAAGCAAGTCTAGTATTTATTAAATAACATTATCATATTCTGTATTTGTTTTCGTTTGTTAATTTAAGTAACAAATGCATTTTTAATACTTTTTTCTTGAATAATATTTTTCCTCAATATATTTATTTTGCATTGAATTTAACTTGCTCTTATGTAACAATATCTATTTCATCAAAGATAAAATTTATAATTAAATTTTATGATGTTATTTTATCTTATTTCATTTTGATAACTTGATTCTATACAAATATTTGCATGATTTTTTAAACTTATTAACTTTTTTATTATGTTTATTTTCCTATTTTC
This sequence comes from Trichonephila clavata, assembly GCA_019973975.1. NCBI lineage: Eukaryota > Metazoa > Arthropoda > Arachnida > Araneae > Nephilidae > Trichonephila > Trichonephila clavata. The sequence continues at coordinate 14,740 of BMAO01030143.1, forward strand.
ACTTAGAGAAATTTGAAAACTACTACTCTGGCAATAAAAACTGAACCACCACCTAAAGAAGAATTGAATGCAGATAATATTATATCACCTTCATCTGAGGTAATAAATCAACAACTTTTTGTGCATGAAATAGAAAATTCTTGTATTTTCTTTTAACCTGTATTGGATATAATTGTTTAAATTTTTTATTTTTTGAAAATTTTCATTAAAATTATATTCTGTTTTGGCATGCAGTTTTTAGTTGTTTTAAAGATATAAAAAAAAAACTAATTTTTTTTTTGTGAAATTTATATTATTTTACATATATTATTTTATAATATTTACATTTATATACATATATTATTGTTATTATTATAAAGCATTCTTTTGTCGAAAATTTTTGATAGCTGCATATTTGACTTTATGATGGATTGCAGAAGTACATCTATTTGGCTATTTTTTTATTTACAACAAAAAAAAATTTGCTAATCTGAAATTATTTTAATGTGTCCGGTTTTCCTTTATTAAATCATTGCAATATGCATTTTTAATTTATTGAGTGGAAAGTATAGTTATTCTGTATTATATTTTATATTTAATTACGTATTTACTGAAAGGGTTTTATTTTCTAAAATTTTAACTAACATGTTGAGAGTATTTTTCAATTTGATTATCTGCTATTAACATTAAAAAGTAATTTCATAATAGCAAACAGATATGTATTTAAAATTTTATCGTGTAATAAATAAGGAATTTTTACCATAGTTTTGCCCTTGCATTCAATTAATACATAGACTTTTTCAGGATAACTCTTTTTTAGAATCTTAACTTTACATTTACTTTTAACAGGTTGGAATTTTTTTTTTTCTTATAACTGCTAGAAATCATCCTTTTTTTATATCATATAACATATGTATTTAAAAGATAAATATCGACCTATTTCCAATATTTTTATTTTTATCTTAAATTATATTCATTTACATATCATTAGTTTTAAAGTTTAGCTTTATGTTTAAAAATTATTCATAAATTTCAATAAATGTAAAATTTACGCAATGCTTATCTTTTTCTGTGTGTGTCTAAAGTATAACATATTTTGAATTATTTTAAACATACCGTATAAAATAATTCAAAAGTTTTACGTTTTTAAAATATATTTTTATCTCATAAAAAAAAAATGCATGTCTATTTTTTCTGAAGTTTTGTTTGTTTTTCTTCTAATTTATTTTATTTGTCATTCAAAAGAAATAAAATATTTGATATTTTGATATATTTCTTATTGCAGGTTATTGTTTTTGTTGGATTTCCTGCTGGTGAGTTGGAATTTTTCTAGTGCTATTTAAATTAATGTTAAATTAAAAATTATATAGAATGCAGATGCACTCATGTCCATAAATTAAGGATAATTAAGTTCAGGCAAAGAAAGAGACAGAAGCAAACAAATTTGACTTATTTGTAAAGTCTATTTATTAAACAAAAGGTAAAGAGCAAAAAAGATGCTATATGTTTGACATAATTAATAAAAATTGCGATTTTTACTAACTGGAGCAAATTTCAAAAAAGAACCTATTTACAAAAAACAGTATAACATGGTTAGTATGATGGTTAATACGGAGTATGTCTCCCAGACGATGCAATACAGGCCTTACAATGCCTACGCATGCTGAGTATCAAATTATCAATCTGATCTTGGGGAATATTACACCACTCATCAAGCAATGCCCTCCGAAGTTCCGGTAGACAGGTGGGAGGGGGTTGACGGGCTGCAATTCGTTGGCCAAGCATATCCCACACATGCTCTATTGGATTCAAGTCCGGTGAGTATGCTGGCCAATCCATACGGGCGATATCCTCCGATTGAAGGCATTCGTCTATAATGTTTGCAAGGTAAGGACAGCCGTTGTCATCCATAAACAGAAATTCAGTACCCATGGCGCCCCGAAACAAATGTACATGTTGTTCCAGAATGACATCCCGATAGATATGGCCTGTCATCGTTACACACTCTGAACATGCAGGTCAGTTCTTGAACCAAGAATAATTCCTCCCCAAACTAGCCATCCTGCACCACTGTAACGGTGTCGTTCAATGGTGTTCTCTTGGTGGTAACGGGTACCTGGCGCTCTCCATATGAAAGTCCGGCGAGAATCAGACTGCAAACTAAACCTGGACTCATCGGAAAACATCGCACAAGACCACTGTTGAGGTGTCCACAATGCATGCTCTCTACTCCAGGTTAATCGCAGGCGACAGTGAGTTGCGGTAAGGGTAACACACCTGACAGGCCTACGAGCATATAGACCAATGTGCCCTAAGCGTCTGTACACAGTCTGCCTTGAAACTGTCGTACAATGGCTGAAGAGAACTGACGAGACAGATCTGATGGTGTGCTCCGTCTGTTTCTTTTGGCAGTAACTGCCAAATACCGTTCCTCATTCGGCGTTGTAACTCGGGGGCGATCTGTGCTGTAACATCTACTCACATTACCATCATCTTGGAATCGTTGCCAAAGCCTGGAGATGACACTCTGTGCGATTCCAAGTTCCTCGGATACTTCTAGCTGGGTACGTCCACATTCCAGTCGTCCGATAATTCTACCACGTAAAAAATCATCCAAATGCTTCCCTTGTGCCATAACTATGCAGTTATTGCACTGAAAGGCTTTTAAAGTGCTTGTGAACAATTTTACTTCTTTGCCACCATTCCTTATATACCCCTCTCTTACACTCTCGTCATTGTGACGTACTATCTGCGCCATCTAGTGGTTTCCTGTAATTTGCATATTCTTCAAGATGTGTGTGATAATTCATCAGGTGAAATTTTTATTTTAGAGTTCAATTTCTGTGATTCTGAATTATCCTTAATTTATGGACATGAGTGTATTAAATGAAAATGTAAAGAAATCAAATGAGTGGCTGATTAATAATAATTATTAACTAAGATATTGTTGTATATTTAATACAAATGGAGAATATTTGTGTAATATGCTTATTTTCTTTCTTAAAATTATATAATAAAAGTTTGGTCATATTTTTACATGTAATAAGCTTTTTATTGTATTTCTTGTATGTTTTAAAGCTAAAATGATCATGAGAGAGGTGAATGTAATTAAATTTAAGTGAGAAATTCTATAAGTTTTTTTTTTTGCACTTAAAAAAATACATACTTAATTTACATAATGATACTTTGTTAGTGTTGAATGCACTGTTAGTGACATTAAGGCTCTTTGCGAAGAGACCTTTTTCTCTATCAGCTCCTGTGAACGAATTTCTCATAGCACGAGTTCTACTGTATCAATTTTACTTCCAGTGTGAAAGTCTTTCATTTTGTAATGAAGAATTGAAAGTAATTCATTTAATTTTATTTTGAAAGTCTTTCTGGTATTTTGATTCATGTTTTGACCTAATTAAATCTTTCTTATTAGCGTTTCATATCTATATTTATCACCTAGGCGCTTGTTGACTTATAATAAAATTACATTAACATTACTTGTTGAAAATGATAATATAATTATGAATGTGAAAACCACAAAACCATCAGTAATGGTTTTTAAATTGTATTGGTTTTACAACTATCATAAAACAAACATCGTTTTGGTTATTTCCTTCTCTAGTCAGATTATAAGAATAGATAGATCATTTGCTCGCAAACTGACATGAAATTATAGACTTTTTATGTTACTTCTAAAGGCAGTGTTGAAACCTATTGATATGAGTAACCATCTCTATTATATGAAGAATAAGTTATCACTTAAACTCTTGACATTACCCCACCAAATGTTAGAGTCAATGTCAAATTATATTCAAGATAAACAAAAGAATTACAGAAGAATGTTGGCGGTGTTCCTACCGTAATTAAATAGACCTAATAACAATCGTCTTTTTACAAATTCAGATTCAAATAATCTCTTTGAAAGATGAATAAGATGAATATTAAGCGTTGACTATTTCATTGATGAGGGATTTTGTATGGAGGCCATATTTTGCGTCATGTCAAATGTGAGGGGACACTGATCGCAGCACCCCTACTCTAACCACCACACAACAGAAGGGCGTTTGAACTCATAGATTGCATGCTCCCTTTTTAGTCGTACTGGGCTCGAACTTATGATATGCCAGCCACGATCCGATACCTTGACCACAAGGCTACTGTGGCTCCTCTCTTTGAAGAGAAAGAAAGTTCTTGTTGAGTACAAGATAGTGAAAAAGCTGGGTCAGATAAAATAAAACTGTGATTTTGTCCTTACTATCCTCAAAGAAATGTTGCATAAAGTGTAACAAGCTTATTTATCCTAATCATACCATGCTTGTTTGTAACTTCTGTACTAAAATAAAGAATAAAAAATAGAGGGGGAGGGGGTGAGATATTTAAGTTTAAAACAATTTTTAATTTTTATGTTTAGTGTTGATTCTAAGCTAATATTTACATAATTGTTCATTTATTTGGAAAATACTTTTTTTATTACACAATATACATTTAAACTAAAATTAAAGAGATTAAAAATGCATATATTAATAAAATATCTATTTTTAAAAGTTTATCAAGTGTGAGAGGAAGTCTCACAAGTTCTTATGGATTAATTATATAGTTGCTATTTGCTGCATTTGAGTTTATTGAGTATATGTAACTGAGAAATATAATATTAATATTTAATAAAAGAAACTAGTTGAAAATCATATCCTAATTCTATTGTTATATCAAATCAGTCAATTTACTTGAACATTTTAAATATTGTGTAAACATTTCATCCATCATACTTTTGAACTTTGGAGATATAATTCTAAATGTGTTTTTCTGATAAAAGTATGCATTTGAACTTTTAGCTTTTAGAATTTTTTTATGTTTAAATTACTTAAAATGTTTTCTTATCACTTACAGCTGGAAAAACCCATTTTGCTCGAACATACCTTATTCCAAAAGGCTATATTCATATAAATAGGGTAAACAGTTTGATGTCTTTTGATAATATTTTATATCTCTAATTTTTGTTTTATATTGAAAATAATTAGTTGTATATAAATTCACCTTTTTTAGTTTTACTGTAGATATTGTTTTTGTCTTGTTAAAATTAATGTGTAATTTTACATAATATATCTTGTGAAATAGGCTAACAATTGTAAATTATTTATAACTTTGTAATAAACTCAGTAAATATTTTGGTATTTTTAGGATACCTTGGGTTCATGGCAAAAATGTGTATCTGAATGTTTAAAAGCTTTAAGCAAAGGTCAGAAAGTTGTTATTGATAATACAAATCCTGATATTGAAAGTCGCAGCAGGTATTTCTACTTAATTATTTATTTTTCTTACAGTATTTATATAACATTACTGTTATGGATATATATATTTAAAAAATTTAATATTAGGTACATTCAAGAAGCCAAAAAGTTTAATGCTCCATGCCGTTGTTTTCTATTTGACTGCTCACTGGAACAATCTAAGCACAATAATGTAGTAAGTATTGATAATTCCAAATTATACTTATCTACAATTCAGGCAAAATTATGTATTAACATTAAAGCTTAGTTTGAATATTGCTTAATTATCAATTTAAAACAATATATAATTAATATTATTTTATAAATTACTAAAGAAATTTGTTTAGTGCATGTATTATTCAGACAAATTTTAATTAGTAAAATATACACGAACTGCCAAAAGTTCAGCTCAGAGAGGAAAACATTAAATTCCAGAAGCCAATTACATTGTGTTACAGCCAGTCATGTTTTTAGGTTGAAAAACATACAAAAAAAGCAGCTATATAGTGAGCCAACATCGAAAAGAGCTATATAAACTGACAAAAAGTGCTTAGAACTTTCATATTATTAATTTTCAAAATGGATATGTTTCTGTGACTGTCAGAGAACAAATGGTAGATTGTGAGCTCTGGCATTCTGTGGGATACTTTTCTTCACTATTCATCATTTCATGGTTATGGAAACCCAAACAAACCAAACTATTCTCTTAAGACCTGTATTCAGTCACCCAATTGCTACAACATTTGCAGAAGATCGATATTTTGTGATTGTGGTCATGTGGAATTGTAAAGCGACCTCTACATATGTAACATATGTGAATGATCTATATACACGAGTACAATAAGTTTATGTTCCTTTTTTGTCCAATCAGAGGGATGGAGCACATTTAAATTAGTGTTAGCAACAAATTAGACTGTGTTTGATTGATCAAGTGGATGAATCAGAATTTATTTTAGAACAAAATGGCAAGTATGCAAAAGTCTGAAAAATAATATGCTCACAGTTAGCCTCAGAACATCATCAACCATGACGCATTCCAGAATAAGAGCATCGTGATGTCAGTACTGATTTCATTAGGATATTACACTTACCTGGGCACGTATATAGGTAGTGTTCTGTCCATGGATGCCCCATATTGGATAAAATCTTAGAATCTAATGTGAGATTATATGCTCAGCAGCTATAGTCATGTTTTCATTTTAATGATAATGTGCATTCCCGCAGACTTATTATCAAGGATGACTACCAGAAAATGAGGGTATTGTGCATGTGGATTGGCCAATATACTTAAATGTTAACCCCTCTTGGGAGGCCCTTGCTGCTTTGTTTGCATTAGTGGCTTAACAAAGAATACAGGCCCCACCTGCAAGGTCAGGTTTGCCTTTAATATTTTAATTGGGTAAATACATACTTGACTTCAGTCAGGTCTTGGGGCCCCTTAGAATCTTGCCCTCAATGCACGGGTGTATGTTAAGCCACTGGTTTCCATGCTTCCTTCTTCCAGTTATTCTTGCTGTTACAAATTACTTTAGAAGGAATGGTGATTACTTAATGCTGCAATAATTGATTTCCTCATGTAAAGCATGTCCTTTGTAAATTTATATGACTACTAGCTGTTACCCGCCTGCTTCGCTGGGTATTTCATGATGTTTTATAAATTTTTACTGCTTATATATATGTGTATAAATTATTGATATCTAAGTCCTAGCATTAAGAATTCGATTGAATTGAAAAATATACTTATACCTGTAACTGTTACCTGTTGATAAAAAAAAAGGGCAGAACTCATCTAATTTGTATTTTCTAAAAATCTCTAAAATTGAAGCATAGAATGATGTTTACTCTTTTGTAACCCAAAAACCAAGTGGATTCTCGCAAAACCAATTTTTGGTGGATCTCTACTCCATAAATTGAACATGCAAGACAAATTTCAAGTCTAAATCTAACAGAAAAAGCAAAAGTTTTACTATAAATATCCCCGTAATCCCGTTGAGAGCCGTTTTCCAAAATTACTGCTCTTAGCGGATTTCAATTCAACAAAAGAAAAAGGCAAACCAAATTTCATTATTATAGTTCTTGTAGCTCGAAAAAAGTAATTTTTTTCCGTCAATACGTCCCAGTAACCCCCTGCACCCCCCCCCCCCCACAACTTGATTTGCTTAAAATACATTCTTAGTGGATCCCTATTCAACAAAAGAAACATGCTTAACAAATTTCAAGTATATGGGTCTAACAATTAAAAACATGAATTTTTTTCTGTAACTCCTCTTGACCCCTCGCAACCCTCCTTGGGGGTCAATTTTCGTTTTACTCTTTGTTAGAGGAACTCTATTCCATGAAAGGAACATGCCTACCAATTTTCAAGCAGGATGATCAAGTAGTTTAAAAATGGAAATATTTATCGATTACGCCTCTTAATCTCCCGAAATTAAACTTAGTAGTTGATATTCGCGAAACCCATTTTGTAGCGGTTCTCTACTTTACGAAAGGAATCTGCTTATCAAATTTCAAGACTGTACGTCTAACAGTTTAAAAATGGGGATAATTGTCTATAACGCCACTTGAGCCCCCGCAATGCCACTTCTGTGTCGGTTTTCACAAAACCCATTTTGTAGGGGAATTGCACTCTATGAAAGGAATCTGCTTAGCAAAATTTGAAGACCGTGCGTCCAATTAATTAAAAATGCAAAAAAATTATCAATAACGCCCCTTGAACCCCCGCAACACCACCTAGGGGTCGATTTTCACAAAACACATTTTGCAGTGTATTTCTATCCTATGAGAGGAATCTGCTAACCAAATTTCAAGACTGTGAGTCTAACAGTTTAAAAAAAGAAATAATTATTTATATCTGCCCTTAACCCCCCGCAACACCCCTTGGGGGTCAATTTTCTCCAAACCCGTTTTGTAGCAGATATTTACTCCATGAAAGAAACATTCCTACCAATTTTCAAGCGGGTAGGTCAAGTAGTTTAAAGACGAAAATATTTATCTCTTACGCCACTTAATCCCCCGCAACGCCACTTAGAGGTCTGTTTTCACAAAACCTTCTTATAGTTGATATCTTCTCTATAAAAGAAATCTTTTTATCAAATATAAAGACTGTGCGTTAAATAGTTTAAAAATGGAAATAATTATCTATAACGCCCCTTAAGTCCCGCAACGCCACTTGGGGGCAATTTTCACGAAACCCATTTTGTAGCGTATCTCTACCCTATGAGAGGAATCCGCTTACTAAGTTTCAAGACTGTACGTCTAATAACTTAAAAATCGGAATTTTTAACGCCCCTTAAACCCCCGCCCCCGCAACACCCCTTGGGAGTCAATTTTCCCAAAACCCATTTTGTAGCGGATATTTACTCCAGGTAAGAAACTTACCTACCAATTTTCAAGCAGGTAGGTGAAGTAGTTTAAAAACGGATATATTTATCAATTACGCCCCTTAATCCCCCGCAACGCCACTTAGAAGTCTGTTTTCACAAAACCCGTTTCGTAACTGATTATTATTCTACGAAAGGAATCTATTTATCAAATTTAAAGACAGTGCGTCAAATAGTTTAAAAATGGAAATAATTATCTATAACGCCCCCTAAGCCCCTGCAACGCCACTTGGGGGTCGATTTTGAGCAAACTCATTTTGTAGCGGATCTCTACTCTCTGAAAGGAATCCGCTTACCCAATTTCAAGATTGTACATCAAGTAGTTTAAACATGGAAACAATTATTATTAAAGCCCTTAACACCCCCCCCCCCCCGTAACGCCCTTTGCGGTTCGAATTTCGGAAAATCCTTTCTTAGCTGATGTCTACTCTATAAAAGGAACATGTCTACCAAATTTCAAGTCTGTAGGTTGAATAGTTCCAGAGATTTCGTGATTAGTCAGTCAGTCAGTCAGTGAGTCGCTTTTCTCCTTTATATATATAGATGAGAGGTGATAATATATCTTATTAATGTTGGTTTTTTTTTAGATTTAAATGTCATTTTGTTAGTGACTCCAACATAACTTTATCTTATTACTTGTAAAATTTCAATATTGTTTTTATCTTTGATTGTAATTGTTTGTTTAATTTCTTGCATAAGCATATTTGCTACTTTCCTGTTTCATTTCAAATTAACCAAAGCTGTTGATATTTTTGCGTTTTGCAGTTTAAATAATTAAAGCTGAATTTCATGTTTTATAACTTTATTGTTAGTGTTTAAATCAAGAATTAGTTTATGTGTGTTAAAATAGATATCACAGAAAAAAAAATTTTAAATGAATTGATAAAAAATGGATGCCATTACATAATAATATCTAAATTATATTACAATTTAAGAATTTTTATGAAACTAAGAAAAGAAACTGAGTAGAAGTTGAGTAAGTTATTTTGTATATAGTTTTTTAAGTAATTTTTTTTAATGGAATTGGTTAATTTTTTCAAATTAGGGATGTTTTTTAAACAATCTATAATAATCATGATATTCTTAGTATTTTCTTCAATTACATTTAAAATATTTATTTACTGTCTTGTTGAAAGAAAAAAAAGAAAATTTGCCCTCTTTGTAAAAGAAAAAATGTGATTAGATATTACAGTAGAGTGTCATTTATCCGAATCAATTGGGACTGGACACCATTCGGATACAGGATGGTTCGGGTAACTGAAAATCGAATGCGATCCATGCAGTATATGAAATGGACCCTTGCTACTTTTGTTGTTGTTGTTTCCTGTCACTTTTGGCCTCACGCCAAACAGCTGTTGAGCATATTGCACTGTTCGGAAATGTATCCCGACCAAAGTCCAGATATTTGACGCTCCGGATAATAAACGTTCGGATAAAAAACGTTCTACTGTATAGGTTAAAAATAAAATTCATAATTTGACTATCTTTGCATAAATTTTCTCATAACTTTATCCTGATTTAACTATTTCATTATGCTCAATTAAGATGTTTGTTATCAATCAATATGGAATCAATTCAAATCAAATCCAATTCTTAGAATGATTCAATTATTTAAAAAAAAAGAAAGCTAAATTTTTATTTATTTTTTCTGAATCATAAATGATAGTCTTATTCCTAATTTAAAAAATTATTTAGTAAAAGAAATTTTTGTGTTCAGTTTCTAAATTGTTGTGAAAGTATTCCTTGTAAAATTTTTTAATTTTTAGTTTAGAGAGCTTCAAAATCCAGATGAAAAACATGTTGGAGTAAATGACATGGTGATAAATGGCTATAAGTAAGTTTTTGTTTTTATATGTGTATTAGTTCAGGTAATGTTCTTTTTATTAAGTCTAAATGTGTTGAATGCGTATCCATTTTTTATGTTGGAAATTTTAAAATAAAAATTGATCATTTGTTTCAGAATTTCAAGATGATTAAAAATATAAATAATTAAAAGCTGGATGCTATTTAGGGAATACCCATGTTGTTGATTATACTAAAATGATTAGTTATAATGATCTTTTAAAACATGTAATTTTTACTTTAATGAATTATTTTTTATTTACTTTCATTACTAAATTATATTGTTTTACTTGTAGATCTAAATATAAAGAACCAAGCATGAGAGAAGGATTCACACAATTAGTGAAAGTAAATTTTGTTCCAAAGTTCAAAAGTAAACATGAAGAAAAATTATTTAGAAGATTTTTAATTGAAAAATGATATGTAAATAAATATATTATTTGATTGTTTTTATTTTTTCATTTATTTATGTTTATATAAAATTTTACTGGATTTTTTTATTGTAAATATTTATGTATATGAAATTATGTAAAAAAAATGAAAAGTATTTCTTCTTTAAAAATATTGTTTTCTATTTAATTTCATTGTTACTATTTCAAAATCAAAATGTCATTTTAAAAGTAATTTAATTAAGGAAACAAGTGCTTGATGAAAAGTTATACTTTTAGATTAATGTGTGAGTAATTTAACCAATAGAAATATTTGTGATTTCTCAAAATTTTGGAGTTATCAGTTAAAAATCAGCACAAATTTTTATGTGTTTACTTTAAAATATTTTCAAAATAAGTGTTTTTCATTTGTTGTAAGTTCTGTGCTATAAAAATCATTTCAATGTTTCTTGTTTTCAAGAAATTAACTTACAATTTTTGAAGGCTAAATTTATTTATATGAATAGAGCATGTTATTAAATGCAAAACAATATTAGAAATGAGCTTTAATATTCTATTTTTCTCTTAATGCATTTATTAAAGGGATGAATTTTGAAATATTTTATGCATACTTGATTGAATACTGATTCATTTATGGATTTCTGCATTTAATGGTCTTTTAAAATCTTTAATAAAAGACTAAATTTTATGTGTACGACATTTCTTGATATTTAATTTTAATCTCAGAAATATGAATATTAATTTCCAATCTATATTTTTCTGTTATAATTACTGGCATAGAATTCTCGTAATACTAAAGCTTTTAAAGATTCTTAGAAATTCTTATCACTAAATTTTCCCTTTTTTCTTTTTGATACTGTTGATAAATTTGGGGAATATATTTTGTATTCTTCACTGACAATGATGTTGCAAGAATTAATCAGTACTATTGCATTTTAAAAATCTGGACTCATAAAAATTAGCTCATTGCTTTTAGATTAGAAAATTCATTATTCTTATTCATTTGTAAATTCTCTCATCTAAGTGCAAAAAGAGATGATTTTAATACAGTAACTCTTATTTCATATATTTAATGCTGCATTTCTAATTTTAAAAATCTTATTCTTAGCTTTAAAAAGTCATCCATCTTTTTAAAAAATTTAGGAAATATGAGGGTATTTTGGTTCATTTATCATATTGCAAATATAATTCAAAAAATTGAATTATATCTGTTTACCGAATTTATGTAAGTTAAATATGCTGTTTCTCCCTTCCCCTTTTTTACCTTTATAATTAGAAACTATAAAAAAATTGTTTATAAAAAATCTTTTGGTTTATATGAGAAGGCTATGTGCTTTGTAAAGCCCAGTGGTTAAGCTGAAAAAGATTTTTAAAAATACTATTTTATTACACCTTAATTAATCTTTCTGAAAAAAAAATTCAAATCTATCTCATTAAATTTTAGATTTAATACTCAATATAATTGAAAGACTTTTCAAAGAAACCTTGAAAGTGGTAGTATTAAATGTATGGAACTTTAACCCATTTTTAATTTTCATCAAATATTTGAATTATTTTATGTCATTTTTTTTTTATCGGTATGTATGTAGAACCTGTCAATACAGACATATCCTTCATATTTAATTGAATCTCCTTTATGGGGGAAACAATTAAGGCCAATTTTAAAATTTGAAAAAATAAAATCATAGAATTGTGAAAAGTTTACACTTTCTTGCATAAATGAGATTATCTGCTCAATTTACAAATAGTATGTTATGATTACTAACAGTTAATGAGAAATTTATATTGCCTAACACCGTCCATGTGATCAATGTATAGTTTTCAGAGATGGCCAATATAAAAAAAGTTATTTTTCAGCATATAATATGAGAGGAAACTCAACTACTGGAAGCTGTTACAGTTTTTTTGCTTTATGTTTGAAATATAGTGAAGTCTTCAAAGTGGACTACCTTCTTGAATTGAGCTCTATTTAATATTGATGAATTTTTTAATAACAATAGGGGTTGCAGTAAAACTTGAAGTTTAAAACCTATTGTTAAAAATCTAACGTTTTTGCAGGATCACAATAATTCAGTTATTTGATTATATCCAAAATTTAAATCTTGTTTATTGTGGTCGTAAACTACCAGGAACTCGTTTTTTGTTGTTTATGTGAGCCTATGTTGGAGAATAGAAGTATGATAATGTTTGAAAGAGATAAAGGCTTCTACAAGGATTTTATTTGTATAATTTTAATCTAAAGGCGACTATTAATTAGTGGGCCTCTCTATGATGAATAAAATTCTGTGGACTCAAAAATACCAGTATTACAATTGCCTGTGCAGTTTGATTATATTAAATTATAAGAAGGCATACTTTTCTATAGTTTAAAATCTGAATCTAGTCATTTATATTTAAAAGATAAATGAACAAAATAATTTGAAGTTAGATCAATGCAAATTTCAAAGGATCACATGTTATAGCACCAATTCCGAGTGTAATATCTAATGAAACATTAAAACAATTTAAGCTTTAAGAAATGAATTAACACAGTTTATAATACATTTACTCAATGTACAGAGTGATTTCAAAATGATTTTGATAGAATGATAATTTAATTGCTGCGAAGATGTGATCAAGTTCAGTATGAAAATATACCTGCCACACACACGTAGAGAGGTTGATGCTGAAATAGCTCTCAAACCTATAGGCTCAAAATCCTCACATTGGCGTGGCGTGGATGTTTAGAGAGAGAAATGTTAGTTCAGGATCGTCAGAGGCCGTGGTTCAGAATTACGAGGTACGTCGCCAGTAGCTTGAATCATTTCATTCTTTTTACAAATGGTTGATTCTGAATAATATAATCTTTGATTCACTGTATAAGTTTTATTTTATGCTTTAAACGACTTAAATGCTTGTGCTTTAAACGAGAAAATAAGTTTATCATTATTTAAGATGAATATATGGCAATTGAGATACAAATCTAATTACACATTGTTTTACGAAATAACGCATCTTTTAATTTTTATACATTTCATAACGTTAACTATCATGATTTTTTTCTTCTTCCTATACTAGCTGAAATAAAAAAGAATTCACAGTGAAAAATATATGCCGTGAGCCCATACCAAAGAAGACCTGTTTACCAAACTACGAGTGCCATTATTTAAATATCACCTTACTTGCGTGGAATTTGGAAACGAATATTTCCACCTTTGAAAGTTCCTTGAAAATCGAATATCGTGATATGCGATAACCGCAGTACCTACGAGTAAGCATATCTATAACGATTTCAAAATCTTTAAGCTAAGAAAATATTTGAGGAGGCTTGCCAGCATCACCCCCTCCTACTTCTTATCTTTTACAGATAATGTAGAAAATGTTGAATTGCAAGTGATTTTACAATGCGATACCAATTACAAAAAGGATCAACGTACCACAGAACAGCATGAAACCTCTGATTTGCTTTCCTTTTCGCTATTACATAATCGACGTGTTTTATCAACATTTAGTAAATAGATGGCACGTGAAGCATTTACCTAGTTTCTCTCACTATTTTAATACGCCTCTTACAATCATCTATTTTTATTTATAAAATCGGCTTCGCTTTTTAAGGGGAAAGGAACGAAATATGTAATGAAACTTTTATATTAAAATTGAATTAGAAACGTTTGAGATACAGTTACAATCGTATCATGAAAAGAAACTTTAAGAAAAGTAAATTATATTACTATAAACATATCAGCGTATTTGCTGTAAAGTAGGAGTTTCGCAGGTATAAAGAGATTACCTTTGAGATTTTTATCCTTGAGAATTTGAGTATAGAGAGAAAAATGGCTTCAGAGCATGACTTTCTGTTATACCATGATGCAGAGAAATCTAGCCGCTGCATCATAACAAACCAAAACCGTTTAGGACAGGGGTGGCGAACCTTTATGAATCAACGTGCCATTTTTTCTGCAGAAATATTTAATGAGATATAGACGTGCCACCAAACAATTTTGACTTGAGATTATTGGGAAAATAATAAAATTAAATACTAACAACTCAAAACTATTTACTACGAAAAAATACATTTTGCATTGTTAAGTACTAAATGTTTTTGTTATACGTGTCATTCAAATTAAAGTAACATTAGTGTGATTTCTGTTGTTGCTGATTAGATGACAAATAACTTACATTAGGATTGTAAGTTGTTACTTTTAACAGAATGCATGCTGAGTTGGAGTCATTTGCCAAACGGTTTCTAACTGAGTCTTTCATGTTATTCATCTCTGAAAATAAAGACTCGCAGGCATATTCAGTTGGAAAATATGGTTAAAGTAGCAGAAATGAACCAGCTTCTTCAAACAGTTAAATGTGTGTGGAATTGAATTCCATGTTCCCAAAATTTTGTTACTCGCATTTTTACTTATATTGCTTATCAATCTTTTTGTTTCAATCAATTCCAACTTTTTTCTTGTTTTAATAAGTTTTTGAATCCATATTGAACTAGACTGGATATCAATCAGTTGTATTTCAAATTCTTCCATTTCCAGCCGATCGAATTGGGACAAGTTCAGTTTACTACATGAAGTCACATCAGGGTACATGATAAACTTGAGCGTTTCGGATAATTCTTTGAACTGAGAAAATCTCGCTGAAAATTCCTTGATTGACGAATCAAATACGGAAATATTTTGAACTAAAATGCAAACTGTTTTGTTCGATGGCGTGCCCAAAATATTGGGTCGCGTGCCATTGGTTCGCCATCCCTGGTTTAGAAGGATATCGGGTTCATCAATCCGTTAAGATTACAGTTGAGTAACTACGGTAAGTTTAACGGTTGCGAGCTGCTGGCATACAAAAAAAATCGGCATATAATGACCGTCGTTGTGGGATCATTCAGGAAACCAACATATGCTGCTGCTGCTGCAGTTCGATGAAAGTGAACTACAGAACTTACAACGTTTTCTAACGAGTTTGTCGGTCCACGCGTGTTCAGACCAACTTACTCGTGAATTTGTTTTTTTACTAGAACTGCCTCTATTGACGGCAACCTGGCTCCTGTGCTACTATGGACTTCCTCTGCTACAGTAAAAAACCAAACTCCGATAGATTTCCGCCGAGTGGTCGTGGTCACAAACTCTTGGCCGGCATTGTAGTCGCGGATCGCAGAGCAAAGTGCCGCTGAAGACCCTCGTGTAGAGGAGTTGATGCCCGTTCAATCTGTCGAGGCTTAAATTCCTCCATTGGTGTGGTATGAAAGTTTGGAGAGGGGGTGCTCTCTGGTGTCGTTCTCGTCACTTGCCCGTGGTTCAAAATTACGAGGTCGATCGTAAACAACTTTTCGTGTTGCTTCAGAATGTGAAGTAAATTAAATCAAATCGTTAATGGAACATTATTATTTGGAGTGTAGCTACAGCCGTATCAATGATACGGGGCCCAACATGTGTAACTATAGTTCTGCTAACAAGGCTTTCATATCTAAACAAGAGCCCCGAAGGAATCTTGATACAGGGCCCCCTCATAACAAACTACGCCAATAAGTTGCGGAATCTATCGTTTTCTCCCCTTGTATCGAAATCTTTCTTCTAATAGGGCTGCGTATTGGTATTTCTTACCTTTGTAGACCTAGTTCATTCCCCAGGAGCTGGTATCACTTTTTAATGCGGCATCGTATAGGCGATACCATTTGCCGCAAATAATTTTGACGCCCAGTTTCCTCCCCAAATGGAGGCATCTGAGCTCCGACGATACGAAATTGAACTTAGGAATGTAATTTTGCCGAGAATATTCAAGCCAAACGGGCACTTCAGGGGATTTTTTACATGCCGCATACTCATACGACATGGCCCGCTGTCGATTTTCTGCATCACGAAAATCCACCGACTTGGGTCGGGGTCGAACCCGCAACCTTGGGTGCAGAAGGCCAGCGACAAACCAACTACGCCGACAGAACCCAGTGACATTACTTACCTACATTGTATATCGAAATCCTAGATTGCAGGACAGTCGTACATTCCGGATTATTTACTAAACAATTCAGTGAGCTGTGCATCTTTTTCTGGGCACTCCTTTTTAGTATTCCATTTTTACTGTCAAACACTGTAGGGGGAGATTTTTGTGTCATATAATTTTTCTAATTTGTGGTGGTTCTAAACGTTCGTTTTTTTATTCATTTTTTAAAAAATTACAGTGTATTTTTAATATTTTGGTCACATAAAAAATAATAAATTTCAAAATATTCTCGGAAATATTGAAAATATTTATTTATAAGGCCTTTTTTCCGATTTCCAGAAAACGAGAACAAAAATTCCCTTTAGACTTTTCCCCATCTCATTTTAAATAATTTACTAGCAATTCGTGTTAATCCTCCAAAATCGTATCGTGGTTCCTAATATTAAGTTGACCAACCGTCCTTCTTTTATAGGTTCTGTCCTTTCTCGAAAAGTGTCCTCGTTTTCAATATTTTAAAACTAATCTGTTAAGTCTGTATTCAGAGATGCCAGGCTGAATTGTTACGCGTCATGTACCGGTACAGTGTGAATGATCAGAGATATTAATGCATTTTGTATAGAATCAGGCATCTATTTTCCACAAAAGATTGATGGTCAACATATTTCAGCTACAGAATTTAGTCTAATTTTAAACGATTTTGTCCTTCAAAAAAATCACGATTTGAAAAAAAAAAGTTTTTTTTCTAATCCGGGCACTTTGGAAAAGTTTGCCAAAGAAATGCAGAAATTTTACCAAATATGTTTCCAATACGTTGAGGCCTGAAAGAAATATCACAGGAAATAACAGTTTTTAATGGTGTTTTTTTTTATTTCACCGCAAGTAAATTGGGAAGATATAAAAAATTGTGTTGAGTTTTTATCGAAAGAGTGCCCGATATTAAAATCGGTGACAGTTGTCTGCTTGAAGAAGTTAGAAGACTGAATGTATATTTAAATTCTGATAAATTAGAACAATGAGAAAATCAGCATGTGAAATTCATAAAAAAAAATGGGTGGAAATATTGAACCATTTCAAAAAAGAACACATTCCATCTGAAAATGTATTTATTCTTTTTAAATTTACGTTATGCTGCCTTAGAAATAATGCAGCAGTTGAAAGAATTTTTTTCAATTGATGTTTGGACGAGTGAGAAATCAAGATTGATTGTTGATACTTTAGCTGTAGCACTTACCTTAAAGTTGTATTAAAAAATGATATATTGTCACAAAAAAAGTTCATTTTCATGCTCATTTAAGGAAATAATTAAAAGAGATTAAACGTAATTACAGCATATTTTTGTTTGAATTAATATAAAATGTTTCATATATTTACGTTGAAATTTTTAGTCCTTCTTTTCATAGTTAAAAAATTGGTCACCTTACTAATATTGTACTTCAATTCATAAAAAACATTTTCAATTTTTTTTTATAAAACTTAAAGCTGCTAATCACCGACCATCACGAATTCGTAAATGTAATGTAAATCTTGCACAATGTATAGCTACCTTCTTAAATATAGACTATTGTATTAATTCGAAACCAATAAAGTATATCAAAAGAGCAATAAATGCAAGTTTCTGATTACATTTTTTTCCCTTCATTTTAAGAAGAGTTTTATGCTTATTTTAGTTATCCTTTCTTTTTTACAGGCTTTCAGATCTTTTTTTAAAGTATTCTAAAATGTTTGTTACAATATTAAGGAGAAAAAATGCAATTAGACAAAAAAAAAACTTTCTCTTTTCCTCTTTTGAATGTACTTTATAATGCAGTTTTATATTTGAATCATAATTGTCTAGTTTGAATGGTGTTCACATGTATTTTAAATGCTTTATAAATAAGAGCTATATACGAAGTCGGAAAATAAGTTTCCCCTGTCGACTGTGGTCAGTGTTATGTATGAAAGTCAAAACATAGAATAAGACATAACTTTATTTTTCCACATAAGTACATTGAGACATTTATCATACCGCTTGATAAGCTTCAAAAGGCCCTCCGGGAAAAAGGGGCTTTGCATACAGAAGAAGCGTTATGGCTATAGGTGAACAACGAAACATCAGGTGAACATGATACACCATTGGGTAGAGGTCGACCGTGATCAAACAGATAGATTTGGGAAAAAGTCTACTGGGCTTCTTAGATCTGGCGTTCTGTTGTTGGATGACAATGCGAGACACACTCGGAAACAGCAACGCAAAACCATATTACAACTCATGGTTGGGAACGCGTACACCATCCGCTTTACAGTCCTGGTCTCGCACCAAGTGGTTTTCTTCTGTTACCGGCTTTGAATAAGAATCTCGTCGGAAGGCGCCTTGGAAGCAACGCTAAAATCAAACAAGCCGTTAAACGCTCCTTTCATATGCAAAGCCCTGAGTTTTTCCTGGAGGGCTTTTTGAACCTTATCAAGCGGTATGACTAATGTCTCAATGTACTTGGTACTTATGTGGAAAAATAAAGTTATGTCTTACCTTTAATGTCTTATTCTATGTTTTAACTTTCATACACAGCTCTAACCACAGTCGACAGGGGAAACTTATTTTCCGACTCACCCTCGTATATATTATATAGAGAGAGTTGTGTATTGGATACAAAAGACCTTTCGAAATGATGTATGTACATTGATAGAAATCAATGCTGGAGGAAATATGTATGTGGTATTCGAATTGATAAAATTCCATATTTCTTATCAGTCCATGGAAAGCTTGCAATGAAATTCTCAACAGATTAAAATCTGTGACCACTATCAGGTTTCATAACTGCTTATGTTATGATTTTATTAAACATCTTACGTTCAGAAATCAAAAATATTTCTTAAAAACATCGACGAAATTTTGAATTCTCATAGTCGCGAAGTGATCAGCATTTACTCTATAAGGTTGTGAATTCGAGCCCTGGTGATCATCGTAAAGAGATGCCGTATTGAGTGATACGTCGACGTTCTTAAGTTCTTATTTTAACACAGTATGGAAGTTTGAGAAGTGGGGTGTCAGTTCAGGTGCCGTAATTGCCATTTGACCGTAGTTCAAAATTACGAGGTCCGTCGCAGATAGCTCTAGTGTAATATCAAAATGCGACGTCACAATGAAGATTCCATCAATCTAAAAACGTACAATGTTGACAGAATTCCATTTTCGTATTACTTTATTGGCAAGAATCCCCGTCGCTTTAAACTACGATCATATGCTAAGAACAACTCCTAAAATTCTACCTCGTTCTCCTATCTTTCACACCATGCCTGTGAAGACTTTTTCATTTAAGGTGTAAGGACTACAATTAACCACACGTCGAATTTTTAATAGAACAAGAACGATTTAAACATCAGCTTAAACTAATCACGTCAAACAAAGTCACTGTTTTTTTCCTTCAGATTTTAGAAACATCTATAAGCTTTCGCCAAATATGTTTTTTGAAACGTGATACAAAATTTCCAGAATGCATTTTTCGAAATAAGCTGCTTTTACTCAACGAAAAAAGAGAGAGAATTTTTGCCCAAATTAAGTTTTTATTTATAATTATTAGACATATTTTTTTAATTTGAAGTATAGATGAACGCATCGTCATGTTTCCATTATTTTGTTATTACTATAAGTTATACTCGTCCATAAATTAAGGATAATGCAAGTTCTGGCAAAGAAAGAGTCAGAAGCAAAATAAATGACTAATTTGTAAAGTATTTATTAAACAAAAGGTAAAGAGCAAAAAAGATGATATACGTTTGATATCATAAATAAAAATTGCGATTTTTGCTGCCTGGAGCATACAAATTACAAAAAAAGAAGAAAGAAAAAACACTTATTTATATACAAAAGGCAATATTCTATGTTTGTGGTTTGATGGTTAATATATAGTATGCCTCCCCCAGACGAAGTAATCAAGTCCGTACAACGCTTATGCATACTGAGTATCAAATTATCGATCTGATCTTGGGGAATATTACACCACTCATCAAAAAATGCTCTCCGAAGTTCCGGTAGACATGTAAGAGGTGGTTGATGGACTGCAACTCGTCGGCCAAGCATGTCCCACATTCTCCGCTGGATTCAAATCCGGTGAGAATGCTGGTCAGTTCATACGGGTGATATCCTCCGATTGAAGGCATTCGTCTACAATGTTTGTACGGTGAGGACGGGCGTTGTCATCCATAAACAGAAATTCAGCACCCTTGGCGCCCTGAAACAAACATACATGTGGTTCCAGAATGACATCCCGATAGATGTGGCCTGTCATCGTTACACTCTGAACATGCAGGTCAGTTCTGGAACCAAGAATAATTCCTCCCCATACGAGCCATCCTGCACCACCGTAACGGTGTCGTTCAATGGTGTTCTCTTGGTAGTAACGGGTACCTGGCGCTCTCCATATGAAAGTCCGTCGAGAATCAGACTGCAAACCAAACCTGGACTCGTCGGAAAACATCACACAAGACCACTGTTGCGGTGTCCACAATGTATGCTCTCTACTCCAGGTTAATCGCAGGCGACAGTGAGTTGCAGTAAGTGGAACACATCTGACAGGTCTACGAGCATATAGACCAATCTGCCCTAAGCGTCTGTACGCAGTCTGCCTTGAAACTGTCGTACAATGGCTGAAGAGAACTGACGAGACAGATCTGATGGTGAGCTCCGTCTGTTTCTTTTGGCACTAATTGCCAAATACCGGTCCTCATTCGACGTTGTAACTCGGGGGCGACCTGTGCTGAAACGTCCACTCATAGTACCATCATCTTGGAATTGTTGCCAAATCCTGGATATGACACTTTGGGCGATTCCAAGTTCCTCGGTTACTTCCAGATGGGTACACCCACATTCCAGACGGCTGATAATTCTACCATGTTAAAAATCAACCAAATGCGTCCTTTGTGTCATAACAACGCGGTTATGGCACTGAAAGGCTTATAAAGCGTTTGCAAACAATTTTACTTCTTTACCTTTATTCCTTATATATCCCCCTCTTACACTCTCGTCATTGTGACGTACTATCGGGGTCATCTGGGGGTTCCTGCAATTTTATTTTGATTCTTGAAGATATGTGTTGTCATTTCAAGGGTTCGATTTCCGCTTGGCTCTAAATTATCTTTAATGGATATGAGTGAAAAGTACTTTATTTCTCTTATAAATGTATAAATTTGAAACTGAAAAAAAAAACATTTTGCATATTCGTCCAGGTGGCTCCAAATATAATTAAATGTCAAATTCATTTACAAGCGAAAAACCTTGTCAGAATATTACTTAAAAGGAAAATTTTAATTTTTCTAGGAAGGAAAAAACAATTTATTCTATTTTTAATTATACCGATCTGAAAAAACTATATTTATCCTGTACTTGACATAACAGACGCTTTTCTATGTCCTCATCACATTCATCAGTATATTGTATTTTTAAATTATTTCCAATTACACGTACAGTTTTCTCCTTATAATAAAAGAAATTTTTAAAAAGAACGTTATTCTATCATAATCGATTCTCATTTTTCTGTTTCTTTAATCTGCTTTTAATTCTATTTCATGATAATAATTCATAAGTCGTTTTTTTTTTTTTTTTTTGAAAAAATATATAAATAATCGGATAGTAAATTTACCACAAACTGATTTAATTGTTTTCATTTTATTCAATAATCTGTAGTCTGCAATCGTTAATTACAGAATGTATTTAAATAGTTTTCTTTCCATTAGGGATTAAAAAGTTTTTTGTTTTCTCTTTTCTTTCTCTTTTTTTCCCCCCCTTGAGCATTGTTAAGTAGTAATTACAATTCTAGCTGAGTTAAGAATTAACATAGTTTAAAGCGAAATTTCTCATTTTTTTTTCATGTGCTTTTGTTTTGTTTTTTCTTTGAACTGCATAAGTATCTTTACAACTGTGAATATAAATAAGATTTATAAACTAGGAATATGGATTTATATACTTTATGACAACAAATCATAAAGAATATCTGAAAACGATTCTTTGGTGAATGTACTATTTTTATCATTCGTCACAAATAAAGGCAGACGGTTTTTTTTTAATCATAGTAAAATAAAAGCAAACAATAAATAATTTACATTTTAGATGTAACTAATGAATTTAGTGACGATGAAAATAATACAATGACCTACTAAAATTTAAAATAAGTTAACACTTGATTAATAAAAAAATCGAACCCACACACAATGTTAAAAGTTATGTACTAAATGCAATCTCACATATCGAATAATATTTTTCTTCCCATCATTTTTAGCGCGTTTTTCACGTAGTGGAACAAAAGTGCTATTAGAACGCAAATTTCGTCTTCGTTCCATATTTTGTCGTACCTTTTTCTCAGCCAATAAGCAACCAATTGACCTCGGGTTTTCGGCATTGGGTCGCATTTGTGCCGTAGATGAACCGAATCATATTTAAATTTAATAATTTTTAATTTTTTTTTAATACAGTACTATTTTCTGTTAGTAAAAAGTTCATTAGTTGCATTATTGTAAAATACAACATGTGAAAAACGCGCTAAAATTACTTGGCCATGCCAATGATTGATATCTTGTTTTCTTCATGAATTATAATCCTTGACAAAAATAAAAAAATAGTCATATTTGATTTTTAAAGGTATTTCCATGTAGTCATTTGTGTCTAATCATTAAGTAAATGCAGTAAAATACGTTTAACGCGAAAACGCTTAAGACGAAATATCGGTTAACATGAAATAATACAACGGTCCCGACACACTATGTATTTTCATGCAGTTTTTTTTCTCTAAGTAGCAAATGAAAATCACTTAACACGAAAATATTTTCCTTCTAAAAATGAACAAAATACTGAAAACACCAGCCAATATCGTGGTGTGAAATGAAAGACAGGTGGATTCACATGTTTCGTAGAAATGAGGCTTCCCAAGACTTAAATCCGATACAGCTGCAGTAAAAGTATAGTTTATTTATCGAAAATAGCTATTGTGAGAGAATTCGAAAGCTCAACGATCTAAAATAGTTAATCTCTTTGAGATATTTGATCGACCTAGTTATGTAACAAAAATTTCAAGATAACTTTCTTTTTTTGTGTAGTCTGACAAGGAGAGACATCTAGCTAACAAAATAACATAACATATTTCTCAACAACATATTTGGGGCTATCTCGGTATTCAAGCCGACAAAGCTCTCTGAAATTTTTAAATAAGCTGGAATATATGAGCTGCTCCATGCATGGGCTTTGATAGTATCAGAAAGTCGATGCTTTTATTGCATTGCAAATGGTAGTTTCACACAAAAATAAGGGGATTTTTTTTTTTATTAAACAGGAGATTTTTGGAGGAAATATAATCCTTTATTTGTGAATCATGTTTGCTACTAAAGTTTTGCAGAATTCAATAAATAATCGGTTTAAAACATAATTATTTCAGATTTTATGTTTTTATATTCATTTGTTTTCAAAATAGACTCAAAAAAACGAACTACGCCTTAAGTTTTGTAGGACGGTGTACAGTGCAGTAACGTAAGCCCTGGGGCCCAAGGCCTGATGTTAGGGTTACGAAATCCTTTGTGAGATCCAGTTTGGGGCTCAAAACTTGACTTTGCATTGAGGCTCTAATATTCTTTGATATGCCACTCCGGTGTGTATCTAGAGTATTATAAAAAAAAATATATGAATTAAATTATGCATAATTATATCTATCGTTGTAATTGTTATATGAATTTGTATTTTCTTTTTATTTTTAATTATTATTAAAAGCTTTTATTTAACTTACAATGTATGTATATGTATGTATGTATGTATGTATGTAATTTGTTCGGGTGGAATCTTGCAACTCAATTTTGAAGCAGATATCTTCCTCCCATTGAGCTGAAATTTTGTATACACGTTTAGTTTGGATGACAATGCATGTTTTGACCATTTATATTCCGATATTGCAATTAATTAAAAAGATATTAATTAAAAACGTTAAACTAGTTTTGGGCGCCAACTTGGATATATCTGCATTGTTGTAATAATTTTATTGTTACAACAATGACAAAAGTTGGCGTCGAAAATCGGTTTTCAGCCAAACTGGAATTTCATAACGTTGCGCTATTGACTGTATTTATTAACTTTGTCTAAAAAATAATTTCATTTCTACAACGTAAAAATAATCTAATTTCTACTACGTATGCAATTTTTTTACAAATTTCTATCTATTCTCTTGGATTTAAATTCAAAACAAAAAAAATTTTCAAGTAGATTGGTACATTGTATACCTTTCTCAACGCTGTCAAGTTAAACTGAGATGGAGTATTGTGGAAATTCTTAAAAAATTTATCTAACTTTAATCTATGAAACTCAGACAAAAAATAATTACAGAATCGGAAAGATCATTTTTTTTATTGTATCTTACCCATCAAAAAGGAATCCGCTAGGAAAACAATAAGAGAAAAATATTATCTAGAAATGCAATATATTTTCAATTAAAAAAAATAATTTTACAATAAAATGAAGTAATTTTTTAAAGAAATTTTCTAATTTTAAGCTTACGAGTAATTTAAATATACCTCATTTTATCACCAGTAATCTAAACACACACTACGACATGTGTCCTTAAATTTAATTACAAATAGAATCTGTTAATTTTATTTGAATTTAATTATTGATTTTTTCAAAATCAAGTTTCTAAAGATGATCTGAGCAATTAAAAAAAAATAGATTCTTACGTAGAAGATATTCAATGTCCAGCAAAAAATTATCATTATTTGATAAAAACTTTCTTTTTTGATTACAAAATGCGTTTTTAGTCTTAAGCATTTTATTGATTAATACAAATATTTAAATGCCTTTTGAAGTTTTTAATAAACAATTAAAATTTTCTTCTAATATGTTAGAGAAATACATCCCTTATCTTCAAAATATTTCAAATAAATAATATATTCTTTAAGTTTTTCAAAAATAGTCAAAATTTTAATTAAACATTTAATAACTTTGTCATTTATGAAGATAATCTCACTAAACCTTTTTTTTTTCGTGTGTAGAACAATGTTAGCCAAAATCTGCATGAAGATTGAAAAAATTGCTTAAAAATTACGGATTTAAAAAAATTGTGTTTTTAGTCTAATGCCCCATTTTGCGAGAATTAATTCAGCTAAACCAGGGATGGCGAACCAGCGTTCAATGAGTTGAACAGGCTGAGAAACCTGTCCAGCGATAACTAAAAAGTAAAAAATAAATTAAATGTAAAAAACTTTTTTAAGAACAAGCTTTTATTTAAACGCGCTAAAAAGAATAAAATAAACTTTTCCTTTAAAACTTTTTTTACTATCAACTTATAACGTCATTACACAATTTATATGATATAAAAGCTTGTCGCGAGATTTACCTGTGTAGATAAACAAGTAAAATAAATAACTTGACCTGATTGATTTTGGTTTTTAAAAATTCAAACTAAGTAAATATGAGTACTTAAATATTGCGACAAGCTTTTATATCATATAAATTGTGTAATGACGTTATAAGTTGATAGTAAAAAAAGTTTTAAAGGGAAAGTTTATTTTATTCTTTTTAGCGCGTTTAAATAAAAGCTTGTTCTTAAAAAAGTTTTTTTACATTTAATTTATTTATCTATATTTCTGTACAAAGCTACATTTCAGCAAATATCTACTCCAAGTAAAGACACATATAATTATAATTGAAAGTAATTTTCTAATCGAAAGTCAGGTTTTTAATTAATAATGTTACATTATGTTTAATAATTTACAAAAATATTTCAATAAATATTTTTTTTTAATTTTAGACTGAAATAATTATATATTATTACACAACCAAGAATCAAGTTTTAGAATTAGTCAAATCTACGTAAGAGAATTTCAAGCTAAAATGAATATGTAGCTATGAGAATCCCGCTAGAAAAATTTACTCTTTATATAATTTGAATAGTGCCAATCTAGTTGTGGTAATTCGTTAAGTATATATTTTATGTGTTGACTAAAAGTCTTAAAAAATATATTTATTAGTAAAATAAAGGGATTTTTATATTCTTATTCTTATTCTTACTGTTTTAATAAGAGCAAAGTACGGTTATATTAGTTAGAAATAAACATGGATTAAATTCCGTAAACAATAAATCGATTTATTTCTTTTCGATGCTTCTGTCCAGGAGAGAAAATAATTATCATTATCTTTGAAGAAATAAAAATTGTTAAAAATGCAATGAAAGGTAAAGACAAAGCGAGAACGAATCTGATAAAAATATAGTCATAATTATTACAGAAATATTTGTAATATATTATGAATGCGAAACAGATTTCTATTTTTTGAATTTAGAGTTCTTATCTGAGGTAAGCGATTTAATTTAGAGTTAAGATAAAATCGAAATATATACATATAATTTACAAAAAAAAGGGGCTTTCAAACGCAAAATCTTTGTCTGGAATTTTTGTATACATTGCTTTCTAGAATAAAGAAAGTGACCTTCAACTTCAGTTTCATCTTACCTTCACTGGAGCTTAAACAATGGATGAAGGTTGCCGCCCCGGGTTGTGCCCCTAAAGAGGCCTGATAGAATACCCGTTTGTAACAGAAAGAAACTTCATATCATGGATAAAAAGGAAATAAAATAATTGCGAAAAAAAAATTCCCTGATGAAAACTTGTTGGCTAAGCTTTGCTTCGATCTGTAGCCTTAGTGAAGCTTCAAGAAACTTTTAAGCCTTAATGAAATTGCCAAGGTTATTTTCTTACTTTTATAAAAATTATTATTATTTTTATATTTATAAGTTATTATTTTTTTATTTTAGATTTTATTATTATTAGATTTATAGATTATTATTTTTTTATTTTAGATTTTATTACTATAAGATTTATAAATTATTATTTTTTTTATTTTAAATTTTATTAATATTAGAGAGATTTCAAGTTTTTTTTTTCTTTTTCTAGTTAAGAAAATTTGTTATAAGATTTTTATAAAGGCATATTTTTACACAGTTTAGATATTGTATACAGTTTCATCATTCAAAGCATTTATGTTTTTATTGCAACATTTTTGGAGGAAGAGAGGTATTCAAAAAGCCAGAAACTCTACTTTTGTTTCAATGTTCGGAAAATATTAAGTGGCTGCGTTAGACAGTGGGCATGGTCACGAATTTGTGGCAGCGTTTTCGACTCCTGGTGCCACTGAAGCTCTGCAATGTAGATTGCCTGATGTACGTTAAATCTATCGTGGTAAAATTCCTCACATTGCATGGTGTGGAGGTTTAGAGAAAGGGAGCCAGCTTAGGTGTCGTCCGCGTCATTGACCAAGGTTCACATTTTTTGGTCCTTTTCCAATAGTCCTTTCGTTGCTTTAAATTGTTATGTTTATAAAAAATCAAAAATATCAAATCAAAATCGTAAAATATTAAATCAGAACAACATTTGAGAGTGCTTGTGAGTAATTTAAAAAATATATAGCCGTACAATTATAAATTTTGAGAGAAATGTGAGTCTATTTTTTTCTTTCTAATGCGGCTGTGGATTGGTAATTACCATTGCCGACCTAGTACATTCCCCGGGAGCGAGTATCACTTTTTAGTGTGATACCATATAGGTAGATATGAATTGCCACAATGCGATTTTGACTCTCAGTTTCCTCCCCGTTGGAAGGCACCTGAGCTCTGACGATGCGAACCTGAACGAGGAGTTTAATTTTGCAAGAAGAGCACCCAAACCAAACAGGCACTCTAAGGATAGTTAACACGCCACATAACCCTACGACATGGACGTTGTCGATTTTTTGCATCAAAAAAAAATCCACCGACTTGGGCCGGGGTCGAACCCACAAACTTGGGCGCACAAGGCCAGAGCCAAAACAACTACGTCACCCAGGCCGCGAAAAAAAATGCGTGTTACTAAAGTTAAAAATCTTAGCTAAAACCATTCATAAAGGCGGATTGGTCTTTATTTACGATGGAATATCATAATTAAATTAATGCTGTATGAAATTGAAAAAATAACAAACGTTTCTGCATATTTAATAAAAGCTACATAAACGATACTCGAAATGAATTATTGTTAATTTAGTTAATGTGAAGTTAAATTTTGTTACTTCAACTTTATAAGTTCCTAACAGTTTCTGGTTTAAACTGCTTCCAGAATGACTCATAAGACACTTGTCGCTTCGTCTTTGTCTTCGGTTCAAAAATAGATGTATTGTTGTACAAACATTTTTTATTGTTCGAGTGAGTAGTTTATGTTGTTAATTTTTACTCAATCATTGTAATTTAAAGACAGAAAACAATATGTGGAAAACATGATTACCCAATCATTGTAATTTAAAGACAGAAAACAATATGTGGAAAACATGATGTAACTACAAGAAACCAGTGTATAGTAATGATGTAGCAAAAGTAACATTTTCTGAAACAGGTTTTCTTGTGTGTCAGGAAAAAAAATTATGAGAGTTTAGATGATTTTAAAATTTTTTATTAATTCCCTTATTTTTATAGTAATTATTCTTTCTCTCATGTGATTAGAGTCCTGATGCCCACCGTGTAGAAGGGCCGATGCGCAATAAATCTGCCAATATTCTAAATCCTCAATCGTCAGTTAAACGTGACGAAACTCACCCAACACACAAAAAAACGCACCTCTCCCACTAACAACTATATCATTCGTTCGTTTAACCAACTCACTGGAAGGGGAGTGTGTAGCGATATAATCTATATAAGCCGGTAACAACCTCCGAACATTGGAGATCATTTTGGTGTAGTGATTAAGTTACTCGGTTTCGGATCCAAAGGTCCCGAGTTCTGTCCTCTGGATAAGCGCGCTACTTCAACTTACTTGCTGAAGGGAAACGGTCTTTGAAACGCATGATCCATCTGGGAAATAGTCCGTGGAGTTAAAATTAACTAGCAAAGGTATATATAACTACAACTGTATGACATAACTATAACTTAAAAGTAAACAATTCAATAAAAATATGAATGCCTTAATTTTTTTATCTTATTTTCTTTTGAAGAAATGTTACACTTTTCAAGGATTTGGCGAAACATATTCAAGTTCACTTCTCATTGTGGCCAGCTTAAGTGGTATATATTGTTTCACACAAATTCCTACTAAAGATAATTCTAGAAAAAATATAATTTGTTCCCAAATACAAATTCTACTCTAAATTCCTTCCCATCACCTAATCATTATGGTCAGCAGGATAAAAGTAAACAACTTCCAAGCAAAGTTGCTTTTCATCTAAGTAAAAAGACAAAAATATAAATAAAATCAAGCAATATTTTTCACTTGCGCATCGCACTCGTTTCGAAAAATGTAGAAAATATCAGTATTTTCGCCATTTCTTAAAAATAATTATTTAATTTGGTAGTGCTATAATGCTTATGTTCTAAGCGAAAAGTATCAAATATGAGGTGAGAAAAAAAATTAAAACTTTTACATTCAAAATATTTATTGTTCGTGCACAAAGCTCGAAAACATGTTTCTTTCGAAAAATTAACAATATTTCGTAATTTAATTCGACTTCTTTTCAACTTAAATAAACTAAACATTATTAAAGGTAAATATATTTTTATTTTGAATCTTTTAACATTATCTATGTACCTATTACTAAGCATGTATGGTTTTTAAAATTATCTAGTATTTTATTCAAATAATGTAACTCAAAGTCAGATTTCTAAGAAAATTCTGGTGTTGATCTTATAAAAAGAGACGTTCTGATGATACCTTATCTTGCTTTAGAGCTACAGATTTTTCGAAATGCTCCTAACTTAAGTTTGACACAACGAGAGAGAGAGAGAGAGAGAGAGAGACCCACCGCTTAGGTGTGATGGGGAAGCTTTGGAAATCTGTTTCTGTCATTTTTATTGCACCATAACTTCGAAGTTCAAATGATGCTATCGCAGCTGTTGACCAATCAACGATTCTATAACGATCACTTATCAATGATCTGTTTAGTTTGGATATCAGGAACAGGGGGGAAATTTAAACCTGTAATATATATATATAAATACTTATTGTTCACGCAAAAAAATTCTAAGACATATTTCTTTTTTTTTTTAAATTATCAATAAATATAGAATACATTTTTCATTGAAAAGAATGAAGTTGGATATCTGAGAAAATTCGTACAAATTGGGAACTGAAAGCCGAAATATCAGTTGAAGCTCAAGTTTGATGCCTTTTCTTTTGTGTCATATTCAGGTTGCTATGGAAACGGAGATATCTCTGACTATTTCACCAAATCAGTTTGACTTTTAATCAATTGCCAACAGATGGTTGCGTGATAACGAATTTCTTGATAATCATTTTACTTTAACTTTTATTTATTTTTGAATGTTGAGTGTTAACATTAAAAAAATGTGTTTAAAGTAGTTAAGTATAATAAAATTACTAGAATTGATTTTGAGTGTCCTCTGCATTTGATAATCCAAGTGTTTCTGCCACATAATCTTCCTTCTCATGAAGATGTTTTAATGTATTATCTCCGATAATGAGATGTCATTGTACTCTTACAACAAATAAGTGAGTTTTTGTAAAGTAACTGGAACGGGGTGGCTTAAATACTTAAATTTTCCGAGGATAAGAAAATACAGCTAATTAACAAGCGTCATTGTTATTATTATAATTTAAGAAAGTTCAACCGACATGATAAAGAACAAAGATTCATTCTTAAAAGAGATTGACATCTCCAGTGTAGCACCAGTGAAAAAATCCGTGCCAACTGAGAATCACCTAAAAACAAGTAATATAAAAAAAAAAAATTTAAGCCAATTCCTACGTAGGTCAACAAAGAAAAATTTTATTTTAGTTATTTTTTATCAAATAATTACAATTACATATGACAGAATCACAATATTAAGTGGCAATTAATTTTTATTAATTATTAAAGTATTGTATTGTCCTCCAAAACAATCGTGTACATGAAATTTCATTCCACTGAATGCCTTAAAACGCGAGAAAAAAAATAATCTTTTATAGTTTTGACGTAAGTCACTAAAAATGAAGCTAACGTGTATGTATCCGTAATCGTTTAAATAATTAATTTCAATCAATTAATTTTAATTAATTATAATTAAATTATTGTATTGTCACCCGAAAAAATCGCGCATAGAAAATTTCAGCTCAAATAAGCTCTTTAAAATGTGAGAAAAGAACCTTTTAAAGTTTTGACACAAGTCACCAAAATGGTCGCTAAATCGCCAAAAATGATGCCAACGGGGTAATCTGTAATTCTTTAAATAGTTAGTTTTAATGAATTAATTTGTATTAATTATAATTAAATTACCGTATTATTATCCCAGATAATCGTGTATATAAAATTTGAGCTCAATTGAGCGCTTTAAAATGTATTTTATTAACGATTGAAAATTTGAACAAGATATCGGGAGATTGTGAACTAATAGTAGGAATTGAATAACATCATTGATCAATAAACGTCATGGAGTCTTAGAGTGAGCAACAACTATCTCGTCATTTGTCGTTCAAGATTATGGTGTGATAATTGACTCCGATACAGATTTCCAAAGCTTCCCTTCAACATTCTAGCGGTGGAATGCCGTGTCAAAGTTAAGCCAGAAATGTTTGAAAGAGTTTGAGGTGCTGAAACACAAGGAACAGCATTATCAAGATCAATACCTAGATTTTCTCAAAAATATGACAAAAGTACATAATTTGAATGAAGGTAATGGATAATTTCATAAACCATGTGCACAATGAAGGATCCATATACATATACAGTGTTAAAATACTGGAAAAATAAAATAAGTTTACCTTCTAGATTTTGCTTATAAAATTGGAAAAATAAAATCGAATTAAGTTACGGAATATTTTTATTTTTTCACAATAATGCGTACGAGCTTTCTTTACGAACAATATATTTTAAATTTCATGCTTCTCATATCATATATTTCTCATTTAGAACATTAGTATTATAACATTGCTAAGTTTTATTATTTGTAAGAAATTTACAAAAATAGCGAAATTTCTAGATTTTTCTGAACTGTAAGTGTGATACATGAGCGTAATATATACATTATTTTATTTGAAAATTATTACTTTTGTCTTTTTACTTAGCTAGGCGAAAGGCAACTTTTCTAAGGTATAGCAACCAAAGAGGAAAAAAAAGTTCGTTTTCTTTATCCCACTCTAGCGATTATGGATAAAAGTTACGCGATTCACCATCAACAGCTAATCTATGTAGCTTTTAATATGCCAATAATAAACAAAAACAAATTTTTATAAACAATTTAAAAAGAAGCACTTGAAAAAAATTTATGCTTGTAAATATTTGAAATCCTTATGTATTATGAAAATACAATGTAACTTAAAATATTAAATCAGGGATTTTAGAATGTATTATACCGAATATGTGTAATTTTGAAAAAAGAATTTTGAATCTTTCCCCTTTTTTTCACAATTGATACCGCATGATTGAAGAACAATTTTTCATTTTAGAAAAGTTATCCAAAAATCGTCTTGATAAGTACTGTTTATGAGGAAGCTTTCTTCTCTTATCCCGTGGAAAACGAAGAGCTTAAAAATTCAAACAGAAAGTACCATCAAGTTATCACATTTCTATTTGTTTCAAATAAATGTTAGCTCCATCCCTCCCTTTAATTTTCAATGAACTATCCTGTTGTCTGAGATCCAGATATGGTATCGAGTATTATAGCCATGTCGTAAAAACATCATGCGAAAACAGAAAAATAAGGCAACATTACGATAGAGATAAAAATTACTTTATTTTGCAACAGATCCAATAATCACACGCTTCCATGCTAAGTGACGTTTCAAGCGGAGGGTTCTAGCTTTGTCACCATCGCAACCGTCCTGTGAATTAATAAGGTTGTTGTGAGACGAATCGATTTTTTCCCTAGTGGCGTGGTATGGAAGCGAGGAGAGTAAGCTGAAAAAGTTAGGATGACATTTTCGTCTCTTGAACTAAATGAAACAAGGAAGGGAGGAGAATTTACCCCTCCCCCTCACATACAGAAACAGATTTTTAATTTTTTCATAGAGATTACCCCTCGGCGCTTTTAGAATGCAGTTCCCCCCCCCTCCCCGTGTACGCCATTATCTTGAGCTGTGATTCTATATTACGAAACTAATACCCTTTGTGTTGTTTTAGATCAGGGGTGCTCAACCGCGGCCCGCCTTGATTAATCTTGCGGACCTCGAGATTCTTAACTTTACAAAATACGATTATTTTGTGCAATATTTTTGTTTATAGTATAGTGCTTTTGTAACAAATAAATTTTCTATAATTGCTTTTATTTTTTATCACGTTGCTTATGTTCTTAGAGATACTTAGAAGCGGGCAGAATTGCATTGCAGCGATACCCGTAGCTTGAGTCTGTAACTTTTTTTTTCAATTTACACCTATGAATCGTTCTTTTCGAAAACCTTATTTATCAAACATAAATCGCGCTCAAACTTATTGGATGAAAACCTGCAACTTCATTCACGATGTGCAAATACACGCATTTGAGATCGACTTGGAAAAACTAAATGATAGAATTGAGAAACAAATATTTCATTATTTAAATAAATTAAACATTATTTGATCGTTGCATTATAAGTATTATATTATCTATGTCTGTATACATGAAAAATAATGAAAGCAATAATAAAAGTTTATTCTGTTTTAAATTTTCCCTCCAATAAACAGGAACGTCTTAAGACTTCTTGGGGCCCTGGGCCCTACTCAAAGTAGGCTCTAGGCCCCTACCCAAATGTAGGCCCCATTTATGATCCTTAACAGTACATAGCATAAGTTGTCAAAGACTCTTACAAACAATAACCGGAAGCTAATAAATGTAAACAGCTAGACCGATAGCCGTCTTTTGACTGCATGAGCAGTGATGGTACATGGTGGTAGGCAGGGGCGTAGCTACCGCCGTATCAGCCGTATCAATGATACGGGGCCCCCAATCTACAGGGACCCCAACAGTGTAACTACAATCCACATAACAGGGCTTTCATATTCAAAATAGGGACCCAAAAGAATTTTGACACAGGGCCCATTCAGAATTAGCTACGCTAGTGGTGGTAGGCCTAGTCCTCTACGTGGACGATGGTCATCACATGTAGCCAGTTGACACATCGTTCGAAATTCCCAGTTTCTTGGAGAATACAACTGGAAATAACATTTGACCGTGGAAATTATTCGAATTATTATTTTATTAAGATAGAGTCGAGAACGAGAGTCGAGGCCCCTATTGCCCTGGGCCCGGGCCCAGTTGGCCCACGCCTTAAGACGTCCCTGCCAATAAACGTTTGTAATGGGTCCAAATTAAAAATAAAGATATATATTATATATATTTTTAAAGATTTATATTATTTTTATATGCGGCCCGCGGAATTATAATGTTTTTCAGAAGTGACCCGCAAGGTCGTTTGGGTTGGCTACTCCATCTTTAGATCAACAAAACTTCAACACAATCTGGGTAAAAAAAGAAATAATAAAGAAAATTGCTATTAAGACAGTAAGCAAACAGTATTATTATTATTTTTTAATTCACAATGAAGTTCAATATTTTAATTTGCAATTGTTGAAATTACTACGTTAAAACGTTATCATTGCTCTCGTATATTGATAAATATCAACCATTTTTTTTTTTAAATTTAAGATGACTGACTACGTTTGAAACCGTGATTTTGATAAAGCGTATAAATTAATCAATTTTATATTCTGAGTACCAGTTGAAGCATATTATAGTACCAGTTTAAGCATATTATTTCAAGAAAAAATTATTCAAATGCAATTTTTTAGAAAAAAAATAGAGAAAGAATGACATGTTTTCAAAATATTATCTTTTTATGAACAATGCTTCTATAATAATATTTCGCCTATATATATAAATAAAACTTCTATTGGGGTTGAACTTGTTCTTGAAATGTATAATTTAGAAGTGGATTTATTTATATTTTATTAGAGAGATTAAAGAAATTTGAACAAAAAAGTTATTATTTCAATTAGTGGTAATTAAAAATAATTTAAAAGATCCTAGCTCAACCCCGGTATAGAAATTATGACTATATATAGGCAGAACATTATTACTAGAGAAACATTTTTCATCTAAGGAGAAAATGTTTTGAATATATATGTGTGTGTGTGTGTCATTTTTTTCTTCCTCTTTTGCAAAAAATTGCATTAAAATTATTTTTTATTGTAATAATATATTCTTAAAACAATTTTATATATGTACTCGAATTCAACTAACACTAAGTATAAAAAAAATATTATTCATTTTTATACGCTTTTTCAAAATCAGTTCCGAATGTAGTCACTTTGAAGCCTTTTTTTTTTTTTGTCAGATGAGCTTTTAAGATTTTATTTATTTACTTATTTATTATTATTATTTTAATACTTTATCAATTTTAGGAACATTCCTGAGAATATAAAACTTAAATGAACGAAATATGAGAATTAAAAATAACTTGTGGATTTTTATCTTGTTAGGTGTTAAAATTCAAAAATCTTTATGCGCGTATATTACCGTAAAATCCGGCGTATAACGCGCACGTATACATTCAAGCTGCAATTTTTGACTTTTAAGTATATTCTTTTTTACGAAGAAACATGAAATATACGTGGCAATGCTCTTATGTTTTGAAGTCATTTACTCGAGCTATTACTTCAAACTTTGAAAAAAAAAATAATATACTTCTAGAACTACAACTCTTTAAAGGTTCATAAGGAATGTCATTTCTATTAAATAAACAATATTTCGATATACGTAGAAATCGAATCTTTTTCTATGCTTATTTTTTAATATTTAATACTCTAAGTTTTACACTCGGCGTATAACGCGCACTCGTAAATTTCAATCTTATTTTTCGTGTTAAAGTGAGTGTTAAAGTAGTGTTAAAGTTTTACGGTAATTGATTGCGATGTGTAGAAAAATCGATGTAATAATATAATTAATAATAGTAAGTTAATAAAATTTTATTTAACTTTTGCATACATGTATTAAGTGTAAATTACTTGGAAGTATATCTTTGGTTTCTTAAATTTCCTTAGTATTTCGTAGTAATTTTTAGAATATTTCCTAGGTACGGGCTCATTTTCCATTTAGATCAAATCGATTTTGTGTTTTCTCTGCGATCTAATTTCTTCTTACTATTAAAAATATTTCACATTTGCATCTTTTTTCTGTGTGTCACTATGTTTTATCGATAAGAGAGTAGCAAATTTAATTAAATCTAAGATATCCTCATGCAAAATAACGATTTTAAACAAATACTTACATGTAAATAATGAACTATCAGAGTGCTCTATTTGAATAGTTATCACTATTAAAGCCACAAATTCATCTTATCTGTAAGTTCGAAAAGAAAAGTAAATTACATTAATTTTTTTTTTTTAACTTCTACGTCTTTCATTCATGAAAGATCTTTTTTCTTTTTTTAAAACATTACGTAAGAATGTCCCCCCCCCCTTTGGCATTAGATTACATATGAAGCCAAGGAAGCATCTGAGCTTCCGAGACTTTAAAAAAATGCTTCACACATTTAAGCTATTATAAACTTGATTTCTTTTCTTTCTTATATGAAGCAGAAAAAATTATTTTTTAAAATATCAAGCATTGACGCAGTTTTAAATCTGAAGATATTTCATTAAATTTCATCAAAATTTTTAATTGTACTGGCTACATTTTTATATCAAAGCTTGAGAAAAATATTGATTTTTTTTTCAAAAAAAAAAAAAAAATGTTTTTACTTAATGCTTTGTCTGCTCATTGAAATAATAGTTTGGTAATTTTATTTTTAACTTAAAATTTATTTACAAAAATAACTTGAAATACAACGTAATTTATTTGTTTATAATCACAAATCTTAAAATAATATCTGACAAATTTTTCAAAAAGTGCAACAAAGCTACTACGATTGCCTTTATATATTGAGAGAAAGACACATAGCAAGACAATTGTCCAAAATTTAAGAAAATCCGAATAGCTTCCTAAGAAATTTCTCAAAAAATTATTCAGCTGTTATTTACTTTGAATAATAAAAATTATAATGAATTTATCGAATTGAAGCGCATTATTTTTGAGGGGAACAATGAAGAGATACAAAGTATTAGTTTATTTTTAAATCAGACGATTTTATTTGCCTCGTAAATTTTCAGATATTCATCTATATTAATATTTATGGAACTATATTAATCTGCATGGATCAATACCGAGGAAAATTCACTAGTCTGGGAATTATTGATCTCGGCTGGTGGACTATTGTTAAATTAGGTTACCCATTATTGTTTGGAAAGATTCACCAGGGGAAATCTAAATGTTGATTTTGCGATAATCCTCAGATGTTCCTTTTTATTTTTTGCGATTTTATCATTATTTTTCTTTCACTTTTAAATAAATCACTTCGTAAAGTTTGTTTTTCACACTGTCAAAAGGAACAAACGATTTTCAGTACTTCAATTTTTATTTATTCTGATATTAAGTACATGAATAAGAAGATAAGTATCCTATTTTAAAGTTATTTATTTATTTACATTTTTTTAATGAAAATATAATGAGAGAGACGGAGGCATATCATATTCTACTAAAATACTTTATTTACTGTTAAAAGAATGAAAAGGGGATTAAAAAAATCACATTGTTCCTTTGATTAGAATTATTTGAAAACTTTCTTTTAACAGAGTTCAATAGACGTTCAGTGAAACTAATGCTGAAACCAAATTAATTGGAACGCAGCGAATATCACTTAATGAAAAAAAGTGAGAAATAATTGCAAAATTAATACACTCGTGCGCTGTAGTGATGCATGTAGTAAATTAATAGCTGTAAATTGTACCTTTATTATATACATACTTGCAGAAAGAAAACACTACATTGTAAAAAAATTAATAATCAAAAGGAATAATTTTATGAATACCAAGTAAGAGGTGCCTTTGATTTTGTACGTTATAAGGTGTGGAACTTTTCTGTTTTTTAAAATGTAATTTTACTCTTTGAAAGAGTAATTCTTTTCACAATTATTTTTTTAAATCACATTCAAAAAGTAAAAGTTTCAACAATTCGCTGATTTATTCAAATAAAATTTGTTAGTTTATTACTGAAATGTATTTTGCACAACATTGACATCAAAGCAAATAAACATTTTTAGAATTTTCCATTTTTCAAGCCGAACGATTTCCTCTTATTATTTTTGATTAATAATAAATGCATAGAGAACATAGTCTACCAATAACAACAACAACAACAAAAATGTAGTAAAATATGGAAATAATTCAAAGCGCATTGTCTTTATCTTTTTATTTAATGTAAATACTCTTTTAATGTATATAATTTTAATTTAGAAGGCCCCGTCTCAATTCTATCATTGATCATAACGGGGAGTCATTGGCGCTGCTGCCGGTTCAATCGATCAGAATTTGTAAGGCTTGATGTAATATAGTGTGGAAGTTTGGCGAATGCAGTAAAAATTCAGGGTGGTTCTCGCCATTTGTCTATAGCCCAAGATTTTGTTGTCTGTCATAAAGGGTTTGTTGTGTAGTTTGAAGTTGATGTTAATGAAGTAAAAAAAATTTTTTTTTGTGAACATTCAAGGATCTTTTAAGAGCATATATTTATAGCATAATAAATTGAACTTTTTATTTTTAATAAAAATATATATATACAAAGCGTTTTCAAATGCATTTAATGCCACTATTGTGCATTTTGGTTTTCCTATCAATAGAACGATGATTAGATAATTTATATTTATATAATTCAGGGATTGAATTTGAATTCTGAACAAAATTTCAAATTCATCCATATAAATATATATTCTTATAATTCACGGAATAAATTTATTAATGTTTATCATTAATTTATGTTTTCACACTAATGCGAATTCATTTCAATAAAACGCATGGGAACTTGAATAAAAAAGTT
Organism: Trichonephila clavata; assembly: GCA_019973975.1. NCBI lineage: Eukaryota > Metazoa > Arthropoda > Arachnida > Araneae > Nephilidae > Trichonephila > Trichonephila clavata. The sequence continues at coordinate 54,342 of BMAO01030143.1, forward strand.
ATACATTATGTCATTTTTTTTCCATATTCAAAAAATTTTTCATCGGAAAAAATTATTTTTCTTTTTCCATTTTATACAAATCATCTGGAGTAAAATTTAACTAATTTCACTTTTTTCGACCAAAACTTTTCGTTTTTCGATGCTTGCGCATGATATATTTATACGTATTAATTATAATAAGGAGTAATTCACACACAAAAAAAATTTAAACACAATTTGATAGTAAATATCATGAAAATTTTGAAACATAAAAAGTAAAGTAACGAGTCTGATAAAAAAATTTCCGATTTGAACTCATTCAATATATATATATATATTATTTATGTGCATCATATATTCTCAAGGAGTTTTAATTGTTAGTTTTTTTCACGAATATTTGATAAAAAATGTCAGAGATTGATTTTCTAAATAATTATTATAATTTTTTTTGAAATTTTTAAATTGAATTTTGTAAATATCGACTGGTGAACTAGTGCTTTTTCGAAAGACCTTGATCTGGAAATTGCCGTGCCCGAAGAAGCCCCGTTTTTTTCCCTTTCTTTTATTCTTATTCATCTTCAAAAACCTGTTTGTCCCTGCGTGTGGAAAAGAAAAGTATTTTGTCGAGACGATGGTCGTCTCCGTCCATAAACACTAATTTCGAATAAATGCTGAAATATCCGCAAGCATACGATATTTATATGCGTTTTCCTATATATGTAAGAGCTTTTGTCTATCGTTACCGATTATCTCTCCCTTTCCTCTCGCCTTTTTAATTTGAAGCCGTGGTAACGGGCTGACAGTTACTCCTACTCCCTCCTCTCCCCTCCTTGCTTATATGGTTTATTCCATTTCAGCAAGCGTCGATCCGGGAGCTACTTCTGACGTCACTACCTAATCTAATGGGAGGCTGCAAGCAAGGCAACTTTGAAATTCCTTGAAGAAAAATTGATTTTCGTGCCTTAAGTCTAATTATAATCTTATAGCTTCAATATTGACATCTAAGTTTTCTACAACGAACTTGTAACTTTTTGACTTTGATCAATTCATCGATTGTCTGCGCCATTGCTTTGGGATAAGGATCGGAAAAAGAATTGCTTTATGAATCGCAGACGTCTGAGGAGCTCCCCAATCAGTATTAGGTATGTTCAATATTTTTAGAACTTTAAACTAGTGGAATATTAAAGAATTTTACTAAATAGTTTTAAAAATATCTGTGATGTTGATTATCTAGTGATATTTTATGGCGACCCCTCCCCCCGCATTCCTGTTTGTATAGCAACTATCAGTACATAGTGTTCTGAAATATGGCAACTATCGTATTCAGGATTTCAGATGCTGAAACTTTGCCTTCTTCTCTGTAAGATATCTTTTGAAGCAAAAATTTATCTTAACTTTTTAATTTTATTGTTCCTTGATTGCTTATTGTTCGATCTTAACATTTAATTTGTCAGATGCAGCGCCATCTTGTGCGTCTTAATTTTAATGTATATTGAACAGTTTGTGCTACATGTACCTAAATAAAAATCTGTCATATGTACCCTAAATGTGAGACTATGTTTTTAACGGATAATTTATGTAAACTATATCTTTTTATTTTGATAATTTCATGCAATCAAGCTGTTTTGCAGATATTGATTATTTCGTAGACGGCTACTCATAGGTTTGGTAAATAAGTTGTGTACTGCATTTGTATAAATATATTTTTTGTCATCTCCCCCACCCCCTTTTTTGTTAAACTGGTTTGTGCATTTTATGTTTTATTCTGGTTTTTGCGTTAATTAAGATGGAACCCACTCGATTTTTTGCGAAAAAAGTATTATTTTATATAGTCATTTTAGAAGAAATCGGTGTTATCGATTTTTTCGTATTGCTTTAAAGTTATTTTTTTAGCTGTTGTTTTCCCTTTTAAGTGAAATAAGTTCTCTTTTTTTCAAATATTGTTTACTGTGTGCCATCTTGATGAACATTTTGGCTAAGCATTCTTATCGTTTTATCTTTGTTTCTGCAGTAACAAGCTAAGCCTAGACAGAGCTAATCTTTTTTATTTTTTATTCCATTTGTCATGAAGAAAATGTTGAAACTTATTTCTGCATTCCTACAAAGTTACAATTTTGTTTTTAAAGTCTTAAGCAGCCATGATATATCAATCATGTTTTCAATCAGTTAACATGCTTTTTAATATTTGTAAGTGTTTTCTTTTCAGAGAAATGTATTATATTGATTCTTGTTTCATTGTACTATGCTGTAGGCAAAAATTTTGCATTAAAAAAAATATTCAGTAAAATATGGAAGGAAAATGCAACTTTAGAAAATGCAAGTGAAATGTTATTCCTATTCGATATTAGTTTATTGTGGATTTTGCAGTGTAGCTGGAATTTAAAATTTATTTATAAAATTGTTTATAGCTGTGGACTATTAAAAGTGATGGATTTCTGTTTTCTAATTTTAAGTAGTATAATGAAATAGTCTTAGTAGCACTATTCTTATCTCCCCTTCTATTTTAAGTATTGTGAAATATTCTTATTCATTTTATTTAAAAAATAATTAAACTTTTGTATGTTAAACAGAGTAATCATCAGACATCGTGACTTAGAATGTAATTATTAATGTTTGACTTATATTTATTTTTGAAGTTAAAAGGATTTTACCTTTTTACTAAATTTTTATGTATTTCATTTGCTATTTGCAGTCCTATTGTAACTACCCCTCCCCAAAGTTTATACATTTTTATTGGTTAAAAATTTTGGTACTTGCGTATTATCGCAACCTATTGCAGACATTATATGAAACAAAACACATGGTTACCAATTCAACACATACGACACACAAAAAATTAGGGTTGCAAACTTGGTAAATTATTTTGAACATTGGCATTGTTGTAATAATATGTAAGTATCAAAATTTTAATTAATGAAATGTATATATTAACTTACATCTTTTCTTTGTTCTTTGTCTGATGATAATTGAACTTTTCGTAGTAAAATTATAAAAAATAGTAGTGTTTTTGAAATTGATCTTTTTTTCTTCTGAAAAAGAAAAAAGCAAAGATTTTGTTAAAATCACATGGCTGAATTAATGATTTTGATTTTTAGTTCCTTCCTTAATTTTGACAGATTTTTCATTTTTGAAGGAGAGGTTTGATTTTTCAGGATCTTGATGGTATTTTTTTATCTCTTAATTATCATAAGAGATATGTAAATGTCCTTTAAAATAAAAATTTTAATGAATTTTTAAATGCACAGTGACAGCGAGTTACTTGTATTTGAAATCAAAAGTGAATGATTATAAATATTTTAAAGTATTTTAAACATTTTTATTGTTTCTAACAGTAGTTTGCTTTAAAATTAAATTTAGAAATCATATAAATTACTGTGAATTGTTTTTTAAATAGTTCTGATAAAATGCCTTCTATTTTGTAACGCTATCATCAATTTTGTATTCTAATAAAGTTTCTTTTTTATGAAGAAATATAAATTTTACTTGTTACTGAAGTAATTAAGGGAAGTAAAGATATGTTTTAAAATTAGAGCAAAATGCTTATTAAAAATATTTATATTTCTCAAATATATACAAAATTGTTTTACTAACAAATGTTATTCTTTCTTTTATTGTAGGTTTTGCAATACTACACAGCAGCTACATAATATAATTTTGAATTACCAGAAGTGAATTGTCTGGCAATAAGAAAAGGCATATATTATTATTCTGAAACATTTCCTTAGCTTTTGAATTGAGGTTAGTTTCAATTGCAGCTGAAATTACTATGTTCCTTACAAAATTTTCATACTTGTTCTTTTTTTTCTTTTTTTACCAAATATATAAATATACTTATGAATACTTTGAAGTGAAATGAATGTATTGCTTTGTGTTTTTATTTAAAAAGCTCCTTGATAATCAAAATTTAAACACCTGTTTTTATTTGTTTTAAAATTTTTTTAATGTTTTGTTTTTATTGCAATTTTGTTTTTGCAATTAATATCATTGTTATTTTATGTTGCTATTTAAAAAATATTTTTAATTGCTTGCATTTTTTGTGATGGCATCAACAACAAATTTAAATGCCCCAGGCTCGAAACCTTGCAATATTTGTGAACATTGTCGGAAATATTACTTGGGCCTGAAGCCACATGAATTGTATGCACAGTGTGTGGAACGTCCTTTCTTGTGCACCTATTGTAACAGAACATTTACGCGTAAAGACAAACTTGCAGATCATATAAAATCTCACACAGGAGAACGTCCCCATGTATGCACTCATTGTGGAAAAAGTTTCACTCGGAAAGATAAACTAACTGTTCATATCCGCATCCATACTGGAGAAAGACCTTATGTGTGCCCACAATGTGGCAAGGGCTTTGCACGTAAAGAAAAATTGGGTGCACACATGTGTATTCACACAGGACAACATCCGTATCATTGTCCTCACTGTGGTAAAGGTTTTGCATGGAGAGATAAGCTGGTAAATCATATACGTATTCATACTGGTGAAAGACCTTTTGTCTGTAAACATTGTGGGAAAGGATTTGCACAAAATGATAAGTTAACAACCCACATACGTATCCATACAGGAGAACGACCTTTCGTTTGCAAGCACTGTGGTAAAGCATTTGCTAGAAATGACAAATTAACTGTACATGTTCGAATACATACTGGTGAGCGCCCATTTGTATGTAAGCATTGTGGGAAAGCATTTGCAAGAAAAGATAAGTTGACAGCTCACATTCGAATGCATACTGGTGAACGTCCTTTTGTTTGTAATCATTGTGGTAAAGCATTTGATCTAAAAGGTAAACTAAATGCCCACATGAACATTCATACGGGTAAGCATCCATTTGTGTGCAATCATTGTGGCATTGGATTTGATCATAAAGAAAAGCTGAACTCTCATCTTTTGTTACATTTAGGAAGTAATCCCTGTGATTCATTAATTGTTAATCCTCTAATGACGAAGACATTGTGAAATGTGTCTTAAATCTCAATTTTAAAGTTTACCTCTATGTAGCTTATTGTTTAAATTTCAATATTTTATTTATTTTCTAGTTTGTTCTGTGGTTGAGAACTATTGTTAAAAAGTATTGTGCATTTTGCCATGTTTTTCATATACCTGTGATCAAAATAGATTCGTTTTGGTTGGTAGATAGTTCAATTTATGTAAGCTGCTTCTTGAAGTTTATCTGTAAACAAAATCTGTACATATTCATTAAAATCAAAATCTGATGCTTGCATTTTTATGTAGATAAATGGAATAAAAACTCCAAAAAAATTGACATGTGCAATTTATTTCTTAATTTATAACACAAACAATGCAATAGGTTACATTTTATTATATCTTCTCTTTCTACTAAAGTATTAATGGCATATCCATGTAGATTCAGTTTATCTGCTCAGTTTGAAATAAAACATTAGCATAGCTCGTTTTTTTTAAAAAAAATTATGCCAATCGTTATAGGAACTCAATTAATTGTGTATGTGTATATATATGGAGTTATACAAAAGTTATGTATTTTAGTTGAAGCTTTTGTAAAATTAATTTTAGTGGAGAAAAATCTTGCATTATACAAGAGCACCAACCAAATCGTTTCTATTATAAAATCTTCAGTTTCTCAGATTATGAGGGAAAAAATCCTATCTTTTTTGACAAGTACTCAACCACAGGAACTGGATTATAGACGGCAAAGTAAATTTATCTATATTGGTTCAATTTGATTAATTTTTCTTTCAGGATTTGCAAATTAACAGGACCATTTTACCAGAAACTTGGAAGTAAGATCTTTTCTTTTCCTTGCAAAAATATGTGTTTGGTTGCTCTGTTTTATAATAGTCTAATAAGACAACTTTTAATTGTAAGCTTTAAGTACTTAAAACATTCAATGCTCACCAACCTGGAGGACAACATTACAAAAAGTTAAGTGAATTTAATGAAATTGTAATTTTCCATGATACGATTATCATTTTTAAGGCATACACATAAGGACAAAACACATCTTAAAATATGAATATTTTATTTTTAAATGAAAAGTGGCGACCTAAGATGTAATTTTTGAAAGTAAAAACATAATTGAGAGGGGGGAGGGGATATCTTATTTCTTTAAAAATATTTTTATATCTAGATTCCATGACAAACTGAGCTGTATTTGACAAATATTTCAAATATTATCTGTTGGGAGAAAAAATTGAATTCTTATGTATTTTCAACCTTAAAATATTTATTCAAGATATTTTGAAGTTTAATTTGAATATTTTAAGTTGATTGAAAAAAAAAAGAGAAAGAGAAGATATAAGTATGTACAAATACACTCCACACACAAAAAAATATCTATTTATTTTCTAGCTTTAAATTGTATTTAAAACAGAAATAAAATAATATGAACTTCCACTAAATTATTTATTTGAAACATAATAGATGAAGTAAATGCTTATGAAATACTAACAGAAATGAATTGTAAAATAAAGACATTAAAATGTTTCAAACAATAGATCCAGACTGCAGTGCTACTGAACTATGATTTAAATTGAATTAAAAGTGTGAATTATAAGAAATATAGATGTTAGGAAGGGTAAAATGATGTTATAATACTATTGGTAATATTAAAATTTTAATTTAATAGTAATGGAATTAGCAATTACATTTGTGTAAGATTTCATAGATCTGCAAAAAACTACAGGGTTAAGACTTTAAGTTTACCTTTTTCTTTATGCGTGGTTTTGTTCAACCAGTAATATAGTTTGAGGGTGGAACTGCACTTTTAGAATGTTAAAACTTCTTAAAATTTTAATTTCTAAGCATTGTATTCTACATATAACCATGGTTAGATTTACAAGGTCTTGCTATGTGTACATGTAATGCTATATTGTATATGGTGGCTGTGTTTCTCAAGAGTAAGAATAGAAAATGTTTTGGGAACTAATGTAACTGAAATTGTCTGTGAATGACTGTACAGGAAAAAACAAGGTAACATAGTTGACAAATTTTGTGTTGTGTTGTAGAAAATTCTTTATAAGTTGTTAGCAACTTCAGCATCCTATTGGCCTTATTAGGTAGTAACTTGATTAAGACTTCTTTAGTGGATTTAAAGATTAATATAAGGGTAAAAAATATAATAGTAATAAACTTTTTGTGTGATAAGAAAGATAGTTTCTAACGAATACTAAAAGAGGGGCTTTCATTTGTTTAATAATTATCTTTTATGCACAATTTCAAATTAAAATTTCCATAATAAATTTGCTTTAATATGCTAAATGAATGGACTTGAAATATTTTTGATGGGGCAAGGATTGTAGTTAGGTAATTTTCTACAGGAAGTTCATTTATTTAGGAAAAATGCATATAACTTAAATGTGTTTTTTAATTAAAGGGAATTAATTCTTCATTTGGTATATGCTTGAATTGTTGAAATAATTTTGTTGAAACAATTGATCATGGAAATGGATCCTGAAACAATTGAAAAAATTATTTTATGCCAATAGTTGAATATTTTAATTATGTCTATGAGTCTCCAATGTGGAAGGCATTGCCCAGGAGGAAAAAGTGATAGTAATAGTTCTTTATGTGAGTTGCTGATACGAGAAAAATTTTAACGTAGGATTAAACTTTGAATTATACAAGATTAAATTCAGTAACTATCATAAATCTTACTGTACATTTTTCAAAAAATTGAGAAATTTTGGTTTTGAAAAATGGCTTTAATTAGGCTGCAAAGAAAGTGCTCCGAATTATGGATAATGGGGTTAAAATTTTCTTGTAAGCTTTCTAGCTTTTGAAGGTAACCATGCTTCACTAATTTGCACTGTTTTCCTTCAATTTTCTGTTTTGTTTAAATTAAAGTTGTTTTTAATTTCTGAAGCTACTTGTTTAAATTTCACGCTTAAATATTTAAAATGTTGTAAAAAATTCAATGTAACTTCTAGAAATCTACACAAGTCTATGTATTTCCCTGTATAAGCTGAGAATCTTAGGCATTTTTTAACACGATTGTATAAGTTTCACTTGCATGTAACGGAATCTTGGAACTCGATTTTTACCTACTTTAAAAAGTCAGATTATTTCGAAATTTTGCACACTTGTCAAGGATCGATGACAATACAATAATTTTATTCCATTGTCCTGATCAGGACATCTGGAATAACAATATCCTGATTTGGCGATTAATTTCATATACCACTTCCAGATTTGGCAATTTATTGCATATACCATTCTCAGATTTGGCGACTAATTCCATATGTCATTTCCAGATTTAGCAACTCAAAGATTAAGGTGCAACCCCAAAAAAGAACACTTGCGGTTAAAAGAAATAAAACAAAGTGTTCTCTCTCTTTATGTGAGAAAGGGTAGGTTGGGTGCATCAGCTAATGCTTACCATAATATAAACAATTGTCTAGTTTTTCTGAAAATGGAAATACAAAAAAAAAATAGACTCGTGCATGTGAAGAAAAAAAAATTTATGTCCTAACTGTTAAATATTTTATATTTTTATAAAGCAATACGTTTAGAAGTGATGATACGAATTAAAACAGCAATACGTTCAAAAGGTTTTACGATTAACACTTAATATTACCATGTGTTTATTCTCTCACTTTCTTGTATGACTTCCCGATGAGCTAAGGACTTGAAATTTGGACCATAGCTCAGAAATGGATGACAATGCATGAAAATGCAAAAGAAGAAGGGGGGGGGGACGAAAAAATAAATTTTATACTTTTTAGTCCATTATAAAAACACGGTACATTAAAAAAATATCTATAGAGATGAATCTTTGTGAAATATAATGATACGGGACTGATCCTATCCCTTAAACGGAGCGAATAAATACACTTCAGACCCATTAATTAATATTCATTGAAGAGCAAGACTAATTCCAGCAGCTACATAATCTCCACCCCCGGCTCCAAATATCAAACTCAAGAATAAATTCAACAATAAATAAATGATAGTTTGAAAAACTAAAAAAACATGCTTTTTTTGTGGAGCAAACTAAAAAATGAAAAATAAATTATAGCTTTAAAAAAACCTAAAAAACACGCTTTTATAGTGAATCGAACTAAAAAGTAAAAAATTAATTCTTAATATAAGAATAAAATGATTAACGAGAAAGTTAATGTCACTGGGGTAAAAGCGTGGGGTGCTTTGTACTACACTAGTGCACTAATCCAGCATTTCGGAATAGAACTAGTAAGAAATTGTAACAATTAATATAGAGCGCCCCACGCTTTCAACCCAGTGACATTAACTTTCTCGTTAATCATTCTATTCTTATATTAAGAATTATTTTTTTAGTTTGATTCACTATAAAAGCATGTTTTTTAGTTTTTTTAAAAACTATAATTTATTTTAAGTTAAAAGGGGGGGGGGTCTGTTGTGTACGGATCATCTAATTTCTGAAAAAATGTAGGCAAGGTAAGCAAGTAATTTAAATCCCACAAAATCTGTGTCTGAACTTGTTCCTGAATAGTTTGTTTAAATTCACATTCATTTAATAGGATGTCTGAATGCATATGATCATCAAGAGTTTTTCTTCCAAGGCATATGAATCATAGGTCAGCAATCACATGCCATATGCAAATTTCTCTTCCAGCTCATTTTCCAAACAAAAAAAAATAGTGCATAGAAAGTATTTAAAGTATAGATATTGTGCAAAATAACAAATTAATGGGAGAAAATGTATAAGCTTCCGATAGGGTTATCAGAAAATAAATATTGTTTTTGGCTTCTGTTTTACTTTACAGCAATTTGATCAGGAAAATATTCCACTTGTTTAACATTTTCACCATGGCAACATGCATGGTAGTGGAACAATTTTTTTATTTGACTTATATATGAGCTTGTTTTGTGTCAGACTGACTGAAACATCTGCACATGCACCCCAGCGCTTAAGATGACGTAAACTGAGATAGGCACAGTAGGCCTTTGAATTCATGGGCTGTTGCACCACACCACCAAGTTCAGTTATAAATGGGCTTTGAATTTTGGTTAAATTTGTAACATTCTATACCTACTCTCAGACTCGGCTAGATGTGTGGGAGGAAGTAAAGGACGACTCGTCATGATAATTTTCAACTATTTATTAAGCACACTAATTATCAACAGACACAATTCAAGTATTCAAACAATAAGAGATGTTTCAATAAAAAGCAATAGGGGATTTAACTACGAGAGACGCGAATTCTGAAAATTAGTGTGCTTATCACAGACACAATTCAAGTAATCAAATAAGATGAGATGTTCCTAGAAAGGGCAGAGGAAATTTTGCTACGAGAGGCGCAATTTCTGAGAAGACTTCTATTG
>BMAO01030144.1:0-19788 GCA_019973975.1 Trichonephila clavata
TTTTTGCTTTGTAAAAAATTTTAAGAGTGTATTTGATATACGTGTTTGTGTATTGCAAATATTTACATTTTGATAGAATTCTTAATAGGTTTCACCATCATAACAATATTTTTCAACGGCATGCTTATACGCATTCTTTTTTTTTTTTGCAAATATTTATTTGCTGAATATAATCAATGCAAATAAAAACACACACACTCTCTCTCTTAAATATTTTCATGACATATATATATATATATATATATATATATATATATGTTTTGAATATTACATTTTACTCCATGCTGGTAAACATTTTTGTTAATCATAAATTTCAGAATTCTGCGAAATAAAATATTTTTATGTACAAGGTGCCCATTTGCTCCTTTTCGGGCAAGTCGGCGTCTGCCCTAATGGATAAACCGGCACTGAAAAGAAGGGTTTATAAATAGTGTATATTCTTTATTTTTAGTGCTGTGTAAAGGAATTCAGGAATATTCCTTGAAGATAAAGGATCTTATGTAATCAATACGAGTAAATCTAATATAAAATTATCAACCTGAATCCCGACCATGTGAATACCGAATTCTTTCTGAATTCAATATAAATCAATACATCAATTCCACATCAAAATACCTTCAGGCTACCATAAATTCGTGCGGAAATTGAGTTAAATCTAGTAACTTCTGTTCATAAAACTATGCTTCATTTACTCGCAGGAAATTCTCTTAATTAAGAAATACCGTGGAAGCCTTAAACTTCTCTTTTACGCTTTATTTTGTATCGTTGGAGAATCTTTCAGAGAAAACTTACCGACACACACTTTAGTAATTGAAAGAATTAACTAAATAATATTCATACTTTGTTATGAATTGCTGTATGAAAAGGACCGCTTCGTCTTTCAACAAAACTAAAAGACCCAAAGACATATTAAATGGAGATGAGTTATTGCTGTTTATCGAGTTCCCTAATTTTGAGAAACCTTTCAAAATTCTTTGAAATTGCCGAGATGTTTTGAAGGGAAGTCTTAGAAATCACATTTTGAATTGGGTGTTTTAAAACGTATTTATAAGTATATCCGCTTCATTTGTGAGTTTGTACTTTGTTTTGAATGTGGGGCTTTGAATTGAAATGTAAATATTTGAGGTAATAGAAATTAAGTGAAATTTAATAAACATAATTATAATATCTTTTGAATAGAGATATGAGAAGTTTGAATGTGTGTGTGTGTGTGTGTTGAGAATCAAACAAATGCGTATTTGAAAGAAATTAAGTGAAATTAATAATTGCAACTATATTATCTTTTGAATGGAGGTTTAAGAGGAAAGAACTTGTCTGGGAATAAACAAATAAGCATTTGAAAAATACATTCCATATTTTACTACAAATATTTTGCCAGATACAAATCTCATTAATCAAACTCAAAGTTTTTCTATGTAACCAAATAGTTAAGAATAACAAAAATGTTTAACCAACGATTGTATTGAATTCTTGCCATTGATAATTTATTTAAAATGAATGAGTTCTATAAGCATATTTTAAACTTACTACAGCACATATTGTTAAAAGTCTTTATTTTGAACATTTATGTATGTGTTATTTCTCATAAATTATACAAATAGAAAATAGTTCTTGAATAATTAAATTTTATATGTTTAGTTTTCTTTCTCTTTAAAGTAAATAAATCATTCCTCAAAATCTCAGTCATTTAGGTTCTTTATATTTTGCTTTAAATTTTTTATATAAATGAATTGGTTATATTTTGTTAAAAAGAAATCCATGAATTGGTTATTCAAATTCCTATCATTATAAAAAATATTTGGAATCCCCAGGACAAAAAAAAAAAAAAACAAACAGAATGTATTTCATTTCTTTTTTTAAAAAAGGACTGTATTATATTTTAAAACTGACATTTTTTCGCTTATGGTTGCGGATGTGTTTGCAAATAAATTAACAAATAATTCCTGAAGTTTAAAGACTTTTTGTACGTCCTCCAATTTGACAGATTAGATTAAAAGATATTATCTGCTATATATCTCAAATAATATATTTATATATATATATATAATATATATATTATATATATATATATATATATATATATATATATATATAATTAACATTAATAAATGGACATATGTATTATCATCACAAATGTAAGATATAGTATAATATCTTGTTCGAGTATCATACAGTTTATAAATAAATTAAAATTATGCATGTACGGTATAGAGAATAAGGCAAATCTCCAAGATTTATCATACAATATATCAGTATCATTAGTATATAAGATTTATGGGAAACATATATGCCCAAGGAAGATTTGTCTGACTTATTTAAATCTTTTGCGGCATTTTAAATATTAAAGTCTTGTTTAAGTTATATAATACTGCATCATAAAACTATAGCTAAGCTCTGAAACTAATCCTTAACCTTGGTCTACATAAAACAGATACATTACTAAACATATTGTTTTGTGTGAACACTGCATGGAATAAATAATGTAATGAACCCTTTTAGTTAAATCTTTAATACTGACTTTAGCAGAATAACCTTATTAGTTTACTGTGGCTTGAGACTGCGACCTATGGAATGAATAAAACTATCAACGTAATTCGTAAATTAGCGTCTGGCATAAATAGATTAGCTGAATGAATTAGTTCTTCATTGCGTAGCGTTCTGAATCTCATACATGCATTAGGTTTCGGAAATTTCTGCCGTTTTTAGAATAAAACAAAATCATGAATTTTTCATCCCTTGAATAAATTTTATTGAATAATAAAATTGCCATCATTATTTATAACTTTTTTCTAGCCTGTGGCAATTTGTATACTCATATTTAAAAAAAAACAAGATATCAATCATTGCAGGGCCAAATAATTTTAGCGCGTTTTTCAATGTTGTATTTTACAATAATGCAACTAATGAACTTTTTACTAACAGAAAGTAGTAGTGTTCTACCACTCTCTAAATGTACTACTATTGAGCTGAAAAGAAATAATGACACAAATCTGTATCAGCACTATAAAAAAGCAAAAAAAAAAAAAAAATTACAGAAGCTACAAAAGCCGGACTAGCGAAATTCAGGAAAATTTGTAGGAAAATTCGGGATAACTATGGGAAAATTTAAATATGATTTGGCTCATCTAGGGCACAAATGCCGAAAACCCGAGGTCAATTGGTTGCTTATTGGCTGAGAAAAAGGTACGACAAAATATGGAACGAAGACGAAGACGAAATTTGCGTCCTAATAGCGCTTTTGTTCCACTAAGTGAAAAACGCGCTAATAATGCCTTATCTCTGGAGGCAAAATTTAATCCAATGCTTATCTGATATTGTGTTCGTTTTTGAAATTTTCACCCTAGAAAAAATTTTAAGGTCAGAAACAAGTGATAATTAAAGAATGTCAGGTTAAGAGATTACTAATAGGAATCAAAAGTTCCCGGACTGAGTCTATAACTTAAAAAAATATTACCAATTAAAATGCTGAAACACATCATTTTCGAAATAAGACTTTTGAGTAACAACACACTTTTGCTATGACTTGTAAAGGTCATCGAAACATTTCTGGGATCCATTTTTAGCCATGTTCTTTAATCCAGCTGCGATGCACTTTTAACTTCATCTGCAGATTGGTCTTCGTTTAACATGCGGGAAACGATATGTTGACTCACCCTATGCGTGGCAAGATCCTTAGTCAGTATCCATAGCCATGTGGCGAAAATATCCCAAATGATTCTGCTGTTGTTTGAGGCCTGTTCTTACGTACCGTCGCGAAACCTTTTCGATATTTTCAGTGGTACGGGAAGCCTGCGGGATGTTCGGAGCGTTTGTCGTCTTCAACACTTTCCCTGCTTATCTGAAACGTCGATGGCACTCAAAATCTTGCGTTCACGATATTGTATCACAGCCTTACACATGCTTCAATATCTCTTAGCACTTTTTCCGAAGCGAACACAAAAAAAATTAATATTCATTATCTACTCAACAAACGCAATTTCTTTCGATTAACTGCATCCGCCTACAAAACACGACATCCGGTGAACCTCCAACCACATGATTTGGGACAAACTATTTTTATAAAAGGGGAAGAATGCAGTAAAACAGAAATGTTATCGTAATTGTTCTACTGCAAAATTTTACTTCTTTATAAGCTGAGTCCGGGAACTTTTGAATCCTACCTCGTATGATGGATGCAACAGAATTCCTAAGCCTACCTCTTCGAGTTTCTGAGGAGTTCCAAAAGCAGCTTAGGTGCTAGCATTATCTTGAATTTGTATAACGTCCTTGCTCTTGAACATCACCGGCCTCTTTTCTTGGCTGACAGTACCTTTCGGAATTTAGCCTTTTTTTCGGTCTCAACAGCTCAAAATATATTGGTTCTGAATTGTCCCACCATACACTCTCCATTCTTTTTCTCAGGTTCAACTTCGGCTTAGTGATGGATGTGATAGATTTTCTGGGTATACGATATGCTCTTTTCCCTGCTATGTTTCCATATGTATCTCACTAGTCAGCCCCAGTTACCATCATGTCCAAGGAAGGCTAGATTACATATGTTTCATCAAGCAGAAATGTGTATATGATACCACAATTATTCCAATTCTTCTGCGACATCCATCTCAAATATTTCCTCGCAGGCCACAGTAGCCGTATGGTCAAGGTAACGGATTCGTGGCCGGTGTGTGCCTAGTACCGCTGAAGATCCGCCGTGCAGAGGGGCCGATGTACTTTAAATGTGTCGAGGTACAAACGTGGTTGTGGTGATAAGGTTAGAAGAGAGGGGGGGGGTACCAGCTCAGATGTGGTCTTTGTCACTTGTACATTGTTCAAAATTATGAGGTCCGTTGCCAAAAAATCCTCAAGTAGATGAATAATGCGACGTTCATATTCACTCACTCCCTCAAATATTTTCACACAAATACCAGTTTCCGAAAATGGTCTGAAAGAGTTAAATATGCGCATGCTTGTTCAAATTGTTGCAACCCTGTGCTCATCAAACTTTCAGTCGACCAATTATTCAATCATAATTTTCTTCGCACCCCCTCCATAGAAAAACTTTTTTTAAATTCAAGAATACTATACTTTAACGCTAAGGCTACAATTCCCCTTTATCCTCTTAAGCGCTACAGGCGTATATAAACTTCTCGTTTAAAATCGCTCAAAGGACCTTGACTGTGTGTGCGTAGGATTTGCTTATGTTTTTCTCTTCTCTCCCCCAATACATCACATACATGGACCAACGTAGAAAACGGTGTCATCGGAAGCGAGCGCGTAACTTTTAATCGATAGTTATAAGGGATTTATTATAAACCATAAATATTATCAAGATAAGTGTTAATGTTTACATATCATTTTATATATGACAAGAGTCCATGGGATCTGGTTATTATTAAATTTGTTCTTAACTTTGTAATGTTAAATTAATTATAAATTACATTATACTGTATGGATATGCGTGTATTATATCATTGTAAATGTGTATTTTATTTTTTATTATGTCAGAAATTATTTTGTTTGTTTACTTCAGTGCATTAATATATTTTTTTAATATTTTCATTTACTTTTAAATAAGCTCACGCACTCCTCATAGAGTTATTAGGCCACCCTAAAAGTGCGCACCCCATAGTTTGAGAAAACGCTGATGTAACTTAAACGGACAGAGCTTTGGAGAACACTTAATATTTTCAATGTCATTTTTGTTTATTGTGTATTTATTGTAACAATTTCAAAAGAAATTGCTCATCTATTAATATTTTCTTAAACATTTTAAACAGGAAATACTAAGTTTAATATCCAAATAATAACCTGTTACAATGATTTTAATTCTGTTGATTTTTTTTATATTTTTCAATTATTTTTATTAATATATCAATAATTGTTAAGAACATTCCTCTTCACAACAATATGTGCATTAATTAACATTCCAAAAAAGAGCATTAAAGAATCACGAAGTACAATAAATAAAACAAATTCTTAATTTCATTCAATTTTTTTTCATGACATTAAATTAATACCATGTTCTACCGTTTATCACATTCAGTTGAATGCCCGGTTATCCTTACGGTTTTGACACTGATGGATTATGCTAAAAACTTTTTTCTAAACTTAAAAAATATTTTTTCCCTTTTGGAGGGGAATGACTGTCCATCCAGGAAAGTTTCAGCTGTCTTTCCCCCGCCTATTTCCATCCCCTCCTCTTTTATCCCTATTCTCAGTGTGCTTTTTAGAGTTCTGATCTTCTTTTTCATACAAAAAAGATTCTCAAAATACTCTCTCATAAAATGATTTTTAAGTCCTCCTTTTCGAGAATAGTACGCTATTTCGTTAGGATTATGGTATTTATAGAAAAGAATAAGTGTATGTTTTATATGTAAAGGAGATTTATATAAAGCTATGCTGGATTGCTCAGAAGAATTGAATCATAAAGACACTGAGCTGTGAAATTATTGTTACTGTTAAAATTTCCAAATGTACACTTGAGAAAATGTTTTAGCTTTAAAATCTTTTAAAAATGTTAAGTCATCATGTGTGTTTTTCAATTTGTATTTTGAAATTGTATATTATATTTCGGCAATGTTATTAGATTGATAAATTGAAGTGAATAATTGTGCTTGTTATATAATTCATAAGAAATCAATAATGCTAGATGACTCACTAAAATCGAGTTAGAGTGATCTGAAGTTGTTGCAAATGATAAAGGCAAAATATATTGTAGAAATAAGCAATTAAAACACACGCTAAAAATATAAATTTTATATAATTTCATAAAGAACAGGATTGGCACTATGTTAAATTATTTCATCTAAGGAAATACGTTTTTGTGTTTTATTTCAAGTTTTTTCCCCACCCTAGTAATTAACTAATACATACTTAAAATTAACTGGTAACAGTCTCTTGAGAATTAGTGTGTTAGACTTTGCTATATAAGACTAAAATAGACCTTGCTTTCTTTACAGGAGTTATTTCGCAACTTATGTGGTTATTGATAAAATAATTATTATTAAACCTATAAATTCATTAAAGTGGCCTCCCACCCCCCATTTTTTTTCTTTTTTTAAATATTTATATTCTTGAAAAGTCTTGATAAATTTTTTTAAAGAGCAAAAAAGAAAAAAAAAGTTAAATCAGAAAAAAATATTTTACGCTGTCTGATTGCAAACTATAGCTTAAAAAAATTAAGAAATTTCATTTTAAAACTGTCAGTTTTTCATGTTTTTAACTTTTCAATATAATAGCGTTATTGTTTTAATATGAGGACTAGAATGTAATGGGCAGACGAAAAAATATAAAAACGTCAAAATTTAATATATTTATTCTTCGCACCAGAAACTAAAAGAAAAAAACACGTTTCTAATTTTTTTGTATAATAAATAGCATTTTTAAATTTTATTTCATTTTGCTTCACATTACTAAACATTAAATACATTTTTTCATAAAAAGTACTTTTAACTTTATAGACGTGATATATTACTTAGCACAATTTTTAAAATTATTAATTAGTTTTATTCAAAAGAATATACTTTAAGAATTGACTTTTGAGGAATTTTTGATTCCGTAGATTTTTTGGATAGAATTGCCCTGATGTAGTCGTTTGTTTCACCACCCTGCACTTTACAAAACTCCTCGATCACAGCGTTCTACCTAGGTCTACCATCATACGATATCATTGGTCATTTAGTAAAAAGGCGGTAGTGTGTCCAGCCGGTTTTTACGATTGTAATTCATGCATAGTTATCTATTCGGGTTATTGTTTATGCGAGGTTTTGGCAACGTATGCTATGTTATGTCTAATTTTAAGGTTTCTAGGCGAGGCCTACAATTGTGTAAAGGCTCAGGGCCTCGATAAGTTTTAAGATGTCCCTGATATCAATATTTATATGAGATGAAATCTATATGTATATACATATTCTGTGACAGCATATTCCATTTAAACCGTTTGTAGGGTTTTTTTTTTAAGTAATTCAGAAAATCTGGGGCTCTTTGCTCTTTGTTATTCTTTAAAACCTCTTTCTCAACTTTCTTGTTCATTTCTCATCTATTAAGTATCATTTAAACATATATATTAAAATAAGAAGTAATCATAAAATATAAGTACTCCTTCAATATAGTTGAATAAAATCATTTTAATGCAAATTTTGTCCCTTCACTGATGTATATCATGTCGCAATATAAGGGGTATAGTTTCTGACTTTCAGTTTGATATAATTCTGAACATTCAGTGGTAACAGCTTCTTTGCGAACTTAAAATATGTTTTTTATGAGAAAAGATTTTTTTTGACAAAAATATGTAGGAGCAAAAACGGATATTAGAGGGTATGCAATGTTCTTCAAACATTAGAATCTCTTCAGCAAGGAGATCCACAATTTAAATTAAATGTCGCTTTACCTTCCAGATTTTTTCGTAATCTCACAAATTTTCCTTTCTGTAATTTAGAGGAAATTATTTAAATAAGGTATGTTTCGAAATTATTTCCATCTACTTAAAATTAACATATTTGCATAGTGATATAGAGTGCCAAAGAGAATTGCACAGTGTGCCAAATGTGGCACACTGTACAATTCTCTGTAGGTTGCCGGCGCCTGGTATACAGCATGAATTCCTTCTCGTTCTGATTATTGTTAACATAAGAATTAATGGCTGATTTAACACAATCGATAAGAGTATTTTTTGATTTTAACAATCAAGTGATACTAGATGAAACATCTATAAATATTTTTAAGAAAAATGAATCATAATCAGACCCCGATATAACGAATTCATTGGATTCGAACATTCTGTTCGTTATATCGGGGTCCAAATAAAATACAATTTGTTTGCTCTTTCCTTTCGGATATAATATAATAAGCAACTGCACACAAAAATATCCATAACTAGAAATTATAAACTTTCTATTCAACAGCTAAAAATACTATTAGTGAATTATTACGCACCAGTTAATTGGAAATTTTAAAATACTTACCAACAGATGTTTGTCAATCTTTTTCATTTCTGACGCGAAAAAGTTCTATTTCGACTTTATGCAGAGAAAAAAAATATTGAGTCATATACATCCCACTGCATAAGGTATGCTTTCACAGTTTCCAAACAATGTAAAGCATTTGGAAATGTGACAGTTCTGAAAAGTGTTTCTCATTATCTACTTCTGCATTCTGTTATTCTTTGGTTCCGACAAATCAACAATTTCCTCAACTTCAGTTACACTGATAGTCAATCCGACATATGAAAATCTTATATTGTACCCTGCATTGTGGAGTGGGAGGAGATATGAATGGAATTTCCTATCCTATTCAATACTCACACGATCCGTTACTCGTCTGCACCTTTTAAGTCTAATAATGGTCTTCACCTTTTCTGGTGAAATTTTCACGTTTTCTCCCAAGAAAGATTTTTTTTCTGTTCCGGACAAAAAGGATACGTCATTTGAAAAAAAAATCTAAGTTTTTCGAATACAAATTAATAAAAATATTTTTTCCCAATTTTATTTTAAACAAATTATTTGCTGAAATATTTCGTTAATTCGTGGTTTTTTATTCGTTAACTAATGGTTTTCACCGTTCATTTTAATTGTAAAAGGGGAAAAAGTCATTAAATCGCAAAATTCGCTAAATAAGTGTATGTTAAATCCGGATCCGACTGTATTTTTATTTAACAGATTACGTAATACAGGTAAATATAGATAAAAGTAAATATATTTTTGTACTTTATTTATTATTTTTTATTTACAGCATTATTCCTTAAGAGTATGAAATTTAATGCAATTTTTTATTTCAAACAATATGTATTGAAGAAATATGTGTCTCATCATGTCTAATATAGAAATTAAGCTTAACTGTTATGTTCAAAATAGATAAAACGGCAGTAATACACTACATAGCATCGGAAATGCAACATTTCGAAGGAGTGGACTGAACAAAGAAGAAGAAGCTCTGCAAAAAGCAAGCGACAACAATGAACAACAAATGTGTGATACTTCTTTTAAAATAATGATCCTAGCACAGATTGAAAACAATATCTTCTCAGTGTGCTTTAAATCCACCTTTTAAGGTGATACACAAATCAACTTTTCTCAGTATGAAGTCAAATAGCGTCCTGAGGAGGAATCTCTATTACCTCTCTCTTTTATAATAATCTGTATTACCTAACAATTTACCACTTTTCGTCTTCTGAATGCAAATGGTTGCAAGAGTATGCTAGTGGCATCAAATGACTTCATCGACGTGTTTGATTGTTGAAACATCAGGGGGAAATTATGGTCAGCGAAGTATAACTTGCTAAGCATGTGTGTTAAGGTTATAGATGGCGCTGCTTCAACAGCGGCGTTGTATACGTGTATCTTCGGCAGTGGAGAGTTGTGTGTATGACATGACAGAGAGAAGGGCGTTAGAGAGAAAGTTTGAGTAGAGTTTGTAAGAGGTGATATGACGTGTGCGATATAGTAAGTAATGAAAAAGGTGTGAGTAGCTAGTTATAAATATAGCTGTTATTTGTTTTTGTTGTAGAGTTATTTGTAGATAGTTAGTGTCGTCAGTACAATGTGATTGATGCCTGCTCTGTGTATCTGTTTTCGCAGATGCATTTGCTTGTGCATATTAATTAAATGGTTATACTTGTTCCAAATGTGATAAAGCTTCTAATGTACTTAAAATAAAACACATAATTCATACTGTGGCGGATCTACTAACCCCTTCAGAAATGTTTAAGAAAAATATTTATTTCAACCATCTTTCGCCGAGTAAGGAAAGCGTGATCATGCAAATTAAGTCTATTATATAAATTATGTATTCATGAGTTTGAGGAGTTAGTTGGGGAGTGAATGATCACGGAATGATTAAGTGCATTTGGAGCTTATCAATGGAAGATTACTAATAATGGATCAATCGACGGTGATTAAATCCAGATAAGGATCGCCTTCAAGTTTCAAGTGTAGGACTTGACTAAAAAAAGTACAGGTACCGTGATCCTTATTTAAATAGAAGTTATCTTATTAGTGTGTGACATTAGTTTTTTTTATGTGTTTAAGCTATCGTGGAATCAGTTGAGGGTCCGTATTATTATCCCCAGACTATTGAGTCTCACCTCCGCGCTCTACTATATGATCTGTTATCTTAATTAGATTGTTATTGTGTCTGCTTGATATTTTGGTGACAATAAAATATTTAGTGGGAATCATGTCTGCATATTATTCAGTTTCTCCCACACACCTAGCCGGGTCTGAGACAAGGGGACAGAGACAAGGGGTTTCGGAGGGAAGCAGGAACCGACAGGCTAATACTTAAGTATTAAGACACTTACTAATACTTAACTTACTAACTAATATTAATTCACTTACTAATACTTAAACTTACTGATACTTAATACTTATTAACTCTTGAACCTTTTTTTATTAAAATTGATTAATTTTTTAAGCGTTCACATATTTATAACCTGAAGAGTTTTTAGAGTTAGTGGTGTTTTCTTTTTTGTGGTTTTTGTGTGTGTGTGTGTGTGTTTAACGTGGAACAAACTCTTCAAGAAAATTTCTTTTGTAAACGTTCATTTATGTTTCATCTTCTTAGAAATGATGTTTTTTCACTGGATGAGCTGAAATCAATGCATTGAAAAGACGCTATCATAAATTATGTATCTTAATAGTGAGTTGGTGAGTGGGAGTTACATTAACATCTCACCATGAAGCAATCGAAGGCTATTGGTGACAAACCTCGTAAATTTAGATACTTTATATTGTAATGTAAATACATACATCTTTAATACCGATAAAAATCCTAAAATCTGACAATAGACTTATTTCCATTTCAATCACTTTCTTAGCACCACATATTTGATCTATCAGAAAACCTAAAACGATACAATTCAGAAAATATGTCCAAAGCCATATCAAAGCAAAATCCAACCCTTCATAACCAAAATAAACCAAGCAACAATAACGAAGAAAACTTTCCATAAAATCAAAACCTAAATCCTCAATCAAGTAAACAAAGTTCCGCATGTCTCTTCCGAAAAAAGAAGAAATCCGGCAAAAAAGTCGGTGCACAGGGGAAGGAAAGCTTTGCGTTCTTCGGAAATCATAACTTACATGTGGGGAAGTCCGGGAGAGACCGGATTGAGCGCTTGAGTATCCCGAGGGAGAAGCATTTTGATGGATGGTTCTGCATCCTCCGGTGACAACTGGCAAAAGCGCAGTCAGAAAGAATGGAATTGGAATGACAGGTGCTATTCCGCGTGCGGGGTGGGGTAAATATTACCCCACACTACGTTATTGATCGTTTGCCATTTCTTTTTGGCGTGGAGAGTAAATGGCATTTTCTTGTTTTAGGAAGATGTATGTAAATGAAAGTGATGTATTGCGAATCGAAAAGATGTAGCATTCGTTTGTGAAGATGAAAGATGCCAAAAATATACACTAATGTAACTGTTATTGTTAAAAGCTTACTGCCAAAAGAGTTGTGAATAAAATAAAAATAAATTAGCTATGTTGTTCTTTCAGAAAATATCTTTAATAATGTGAAACTAACAACGTGCAATATTAAATACAATTTGTATGATCTTTATAGTTTGTTGCATCTAAACTAAAATCATTTCAAAGCTTCATACAAGTGATTAAGTTTTTATTCCTTTATACGGCTATGGTAATTATACTTACCACCAATTTAATAAATTTTTAACCAGAGAGCGGTAGCGTGGGGCACAAAGTCACCCCATGTTAACGAAATCGTTAATTCTGGGGAAAATAGTTTATTTGTTACCAATGACCTTCCCAGTATTCTCCTATATGACAGTCTTCATAAGAGCTGAAATATATTTGTTACATATTTTCGTTTTTTTGGGGGGGGGAGTGACAAACGTTTTTTTACAGTCTTAAGGTATTTGGGGTAACTGAGCTCCCCACGCGACCACTTTTGTCCCAAAAAGTTTTCTATGAACATGCTGCATTTTCCCCTGTTAACATTATAGTGGTTTTTATTGATGTGTTGTACGACTTATTATAGTTTATAAATGCAATTGAGCAGATCATAAAAAAAGAAATAGGTATCTGTGACCTCTATTGAAGGAAGTTGAAACTGATCAAGCAAGGGAAAAACCTGCAAAAATAATGCATATTAATCATGATAGCGAAAGTAAATCTGAGAAAAGCGATAAACTTGAAGCATTTGAGTTGAAAAGAAAGTTTTCAAATTCTACACTAAGAACTCTATAAAGAAAAGTATAAAGCCATAAGTGTGTGTACCACAAGAAACACTGCTACCTGTCAAAAAGGACAGAAGCAAGAAACAGTTCAACATGCTATTCGTTTATCATCAAAGGACAATAAAATTACAATAACTTGAACAAAATATGACAGTTTTGCCTGGCAATATTATATCTTGTATGTTAATGAAAAGTGTCTGTGATTTGTGACCTTTATTAAAGTTACTCACATTTTTTTGAAACTTCTTGGTTCAACTTCAGATATTTTTTCTCAGATTATGAAAGAAAAATTGAAAAGTTCTTAAAAGTAAGTAAGTATACCTTCTCTTCATTAAATTATTAACTGGAATAATGATTTTAGCCGGGTACAATAAAATTAACTATAAGAAAAAGGTTGGGGTGACTGCGTCTCCCCGCGCTACCATTATAGTTACTATCGAGTGCGCGCTTGCTTTTGGGTTAAATGTATATCAGAAGCTGTTGATCCGTTTATGGTTTATCAGTTCTGCTGCTAGCACTTGATTCTGGGCGCAAAGAGCAAAAGACAACCTGTAAGGATTCTGAGAAGAAAGGAAACTGTTTCAGATGACGTGCAATTGACTAAAATTTCATAGATACCAACTTTACAAAAAGAAACAGAAGTTGCCGTTTTCTTTACAAAAACACGGGGAAGATACGTTAGTACTGCATGAAATGTCCCACAATGTACTGATCCTGTTTTCTGAAGTTTCATGCATAAATTCTTAAATTTTTTATTACAAAATATATTTTATTTATAATTTCTTTAGTATATTTTAGTACTTACAAATGATTTTTTTTAAATTATCATATGCATAATTCTTAAATTTTTGAAAACAAAATATATTTTATTTATAATTTTTTTTAGTATATTTTAGTACTTAATTTTTTTAAAAATTATCATGTAATGTGTATAAAAAGAAATGGAAAAAAATAAAATGCTCTCTCTTTAAATAGTGGTGGTGGGAAACATGCTTCCCACAAAAAAAACTGGTGTTAAAATACAAATTTACAAGCTAAATGAATTCCTTTTAAAATCCCCAAAAATATTTTAGCATAATATTACTAAAATTAAAAATGGCCTGGTGGTTAAAGAGGTTCATAGAATTCGTATCTCTCCTCTTCAGGGATTCCATCCCACCTGAGGTCTTTCAAATTCATTTTCTTTCTCATCTTCAGCACCCTTTATTGGTCTATAGGACGTGTCCTTGATGACATCAGAAAAGAAACACGTTATCCCATTTGAGCATCACATGCCAGCAAGTTTGTAACCTTAACCTCTCTGGATTAATCCTTATATGATATTTACAGAAATCATTGTTATTCCAATACTTTTAATTTTTCGAAACTTATTTTCTCTTAGAAGTGATTATTGATATTTTCTATATGAATGCCGAGAAAAATGGTTTCCCCCCCCAATATTTGTTTTGTTGTACTAACTTTGCACTAAAGGTTTCTAATGAGTTATTGTCAGAAGAACTTTGGTTATTTAAAAATGCAATGAGATGTATTGAATATGTGAGCTGGTACCTTATCATTTCTTTAAAAATTATTTGCCCCTATTGATAAATACAATTTATTGGTGCTGAAGGCTTATACATATTTGTTCATATGAAAATAGTGATACAATAATTCACCTTCACATCACTTTTTTGTAAGGGTGTTAATTGCTTATTTATCTTGTACTGTGTTTCAATATTTAGAATGTCATAGGAACCCATCAACTGTAAATATAATCATAGTAAAAATAATTTGAGTTTCTTACTTCTTGATAACATCTCTGTTTAAGTGTCTTTATAATTTTCCTTCGAATTTAAAAAGTTATTTGAATAAAATTAAATGTATTTTACTGGACTTACACTGTTTAACGTTTTTTTTTAAATAAATCTATTTAAAACTTAAAAATTTTAATTTTTTTTACTGAAAGATTAACGGAATATTTTTCGAATACAGTTCATAAAAATGAGAATAAATTTCTTTTTTTTTTGTCTGTAGATATTTTGAAATGTAAATGTGATAAATAAATTGCTAAAAAATTTGCTAAAAATTGTAAAGCAAATTATCCATGCCTTGATGTTAAAATATATACTATTCTCCACTATTCTGTAGCACGAATTATATGGTGATACTTCGTTAATTTTAGGTATTATAATTAATTGAAAAACTAACAGCCAATTTCATCTTCTCCATGACTTACATATTGCCATCCTTTGCTATTTTATCCATGCTAAAGTTTTTAATTATACAATATTTGTATCCAAACCGAATCACTTATCAAAATGAAGTAAAATATCTTGTGGGTCACACACATTTTATATTTTTCTTGTAAATCGTTTCAGTAGTTATACTACATTCAGTTAAAAATGGTTTGCTGTTATTATCAATCTGACGACTGTTTCCAGAATTGATTTGTAAAATAAATTCTAAGAAAAATTATGATTCCAAAATTGTATGCTTGTATAAAAAGTTAACTATGATTATTTGATTCACATTTTATTAAAGTGGATATTGTGACTTTCATTTCTGAAGAAGTTTGTAGAGTATTAGGATTAAGTGCCATGTTCTGGAGGAAACTAATCTTAGAAGAACGAGAACGATTGAAAACTAATCATCAAGAAATAATGCAATAGACTCGGAACAATTGCTTGCAGCAACTGAGAAAGTTATATTATTGTTTCTTGTGAAAATTAAAATATGCATTGTTATTTTCTTTATCAATTTTTATTAAGCTTTTTAAATCTGCTTTTTGCGCCAATTCACATGAAATTTTTTATTATTAATAATATTGATGAAACAAACTGACAATTTTATTTTAAATGTATTTCAAAAATCAAAAAGATATATACTTGTTAATAATAATTCATTCAATGCTATATTCGTTTCTGTTAAGAAATAATTCTTGAAAAAATACCGATGACATTGTTTCACAGTTACTACTATTTTTATATTTTAACATTTTTCTCTAACCATTTTTTTGTCTTTTCTAAATATAATTTTATTTAATTTTGAATATCGTTATAGTTATCCTTGATAATAAGTCAAAACAGCATACACATTTTTCTGAATACTTTATGCATATGTTACCGTTAAAGTCTAAACTCTGTTATTTCATAGAATAACTAAGTATTCATGAAATAGTTAGACAAATAAGTTAAAACATATAAAATTATTGAATTCTATGATTTAACCAGGCATTCTATAGAATAACGGTTACTTGTTCGTTAAAGTATGAAATATAGCATTCGAAAATTCTTTGAGCCAATACTAGCTGCTTTTAATCAGTTTAAAACCACTTATAGCTAACTGCTTTGCAATGACGTGTGTGTGTATTCTTCATTTTGTTGCTTTTAAACGTAGATTTTAGACGACGAATTTATGTTAGTGTTTTACATTTGGGATTGTTAACAAATATTTTTCCAACCTGTTTAAAAAATGACTTCTGTAGGAATGTGAGACCAAACTATAAATAAAAAAGATTAAAAAGAAGATTGGGAATCTATTTAAGTGGGCAAAATGAAACAGTGCTGCAACTACCCATGAAACAATATTAACTTTGATAGCAGAAATAAAAAGTGCTAAACCAGCACAGAATAAAGTACCACGTGAATATTAGTTTCCCCATCATTATGATATCTAAGTTCAAGGAGTAGAAAATTTAATTGTGCCAGTAACAAATACAAAACATATAATTTTTTTCTTTCTGTTTAATTAATTTTAGCAATATGAGCAATAATAAATTATATAATCTGATTTTCCTTATTATTTATCAATTAGTCACCAGCAATAGGGATAAAATGTACTATTTTTCAAGAGGTGTTAATTATTTGTGATCAATTAATTTATAAAATAACTTTGAAATTGTTTATTTTTCACTTAAAAGGTCTATCATTATTTATTCTATAGAATAACTATTATTTCATGGAATAACTAGGTAAAGTATGAAATTTTTCATCCATTATATACTTTAACTGACTTGTCTAGTTATTTTATGAAATAATTGAATTATATATATAATTTAATGTTAAAATATATATACATATAATGACTGTCTTAAAAACATCCACGCAAAACACTTGCTTGTAAATTCTACCAGAAAATACTAAGTCTCTAATGTTGTTGGAATGCAGCTCAGAGCTTATCTATACATAAAAATAGAAATGGGAGAAGGACTGTGGTAATACACCCTCTCCCTCTCCACGCTTTAACTGAGTGACTTGGCATGTCAAATTTATACCACGGATGATTTGCGTGTCGGCAAATACACGAAGACAATTTCAGCCCCAGTAACTTTTCCAACTTCGATCCTCTTTCTAGGTTTTTGAAGTGTTTGACAAGCTTTATTTCCGGTTTTTGAAACGTCACTGCTGTGTTTTATTCTGTTCGGTGGTCTTTTGGAAAGGCACGTTCCACACTGCCTCAGTGGTTTTAGGCAACAGTCCTTTGTGTCTGCAAGAGAGTTGAAGTCATCAAAAAAAAATTGTTGTGTGCTGTCACGGTTTTTTGAGATGTAGTTTCCTTTTCTTTCTTTTTAGAAAAAAATAGAGCTTGCTTTTGTGTGGAATATAGATATTTGAGGTATTTATTGTGAGGATGAAAGTAAAAAATTGCGTGATGGTAAGAGATGGATTTTATTATTTGTTCAGTATTTGTCAAATTATGAAAAATAATTGGATTAGGAAAACAATTTCAAATCTATTCATAAAAAAGTTTTGTATTCAGAAAAATTCTGTAAATATTTTATATATCATGCATAGGGACTGGAATATTGGACCAAGTGCTCAATACCGGTATTCGGAATTTTTTAGATCTTAATACTAGTAGTAGAAATTTTAGATAAATCAAGAAAACACAGATTTTTCTTTGCTTTATTTGTCACTTCTATTAGAGAGTGTAAATATCGCAAAAAATAATTTGTAACTTATAAATTATAATAGTATATAAAGAATCACAAACAAGTAAAGGAACATCTAATTTATTTAAATCACAAAATTGTAAATATCACTATTCAGTCTGTGGTACTATCACAAATTTTTGAAATGTGATCTTAAAAAAACATTATGTATCAATTGTACTATCATTAAGCCTTGAACGTAAATTTTGTGCAAAACATTACCAGATGTCGAAATCGTTTTTTTTGGTATCTACATGTTGGTGGTACTGTTAGCAATGCGATATACATTTTTCAATATTTACCTCTATAAATCCCTTATCTTCAAATACATCGATTTCTCGTAGGATTATTTTTGATATAGCTGATTTCTGTATTTTAATTTGGTTTGTTGAAATTCTTTCAGTTATCGCTAATTCTTTGTTCAGAAGTCATTTCCTTTTCTCTACCGACATTAGTGTCATCAACAACTTCGATAACTGTTTTTCTGAATGTAGATAGGTTTGTGGATAAAAAATTTTAAGAAAAATTACTATAAACTTCATCAGATTTAAATTGGTTAGTCTCTTTTCTTCTTTTTCACTTCCATTTTTAAAATAATTATAATTACGTAATGTAGCATAATTTTGTTGGCGATCCCTGAACACATAGTGGAGACAGTTTAAGTAGTAAACATTAAATACTGAAAAATGGCAAATACCGGTATTACAGAATTGTACAAATGGCTCAAAATACCGGTATTCGGTATCCCGGTATACCGGTATTGCAATCCCTTATTATGCAGCTCACAATTGGAGTATCTAACAACGTTTGGAATTGTAGGGCATAAAAGAGTATTTTTTTTTTAATATTTAGTGTCCCCGCTTGAATAGTAATATACATATAAAATTGTTGTTAGATTATTGCAATAAAAAATGGTTTACAAATGCAAATTTTTGAAAAAAAAAGAATGAAGAAAGAATAACATACTCTTAAAATATTTTCCTTTAATGGGAATTTCTTCTATAATAACAATAGCTCACTTGTATATTACTAAGTCTTTTTTACATAGCCTGAAGTTGGAGTTTTGAAATGTATAATTTAGAAGTGAATTCGTTCATATTTTAATACATTATAGTAGAGAAATTTCTATAAAAATCACCTCCTAGTTTCTTAAACTCCTAGTTCAAGCTCTGTAAAAAAAGTCTTAGTTATATATAAGTAAAATATTAGTGTTAAATAAGAGTTGTTTTTAAACGAGAATATTTTGTAAATATGACGTTCTTTCTTCGAAGCCCAGTGGCTGAATGGTTAGTGCATCGCGCTTCCACACCACAGGTCCGAGGTTCAAACCCCGGGCTGGGCAAGGTTGACTCAGCCTTTCATCCCATCAGTGGGTCGATAAAATGAGAACCAAGTTTACTTGGGGACCAAACACTGGGAGTTTCGCTTCAGGCTAACCACCTGATCAGAACATTTGCTCATGCACGCGCCAATGGTCACGTGTACTGAGATGGGCACAGTAGGCCTTGGCCCCCCTCATGGGCTGTTGCGCCACTGAGTTTGAGAGAGACGTTCTTTCTTCACTTTTTCGAAAAAAATATAGTTAATTTATTCTTTTATTGTGGTAATATTTTTAAAACCATTTTATATGTATATTCTAATTTAAGTACCACTAAATATTTAAAAAAAATTATTCATTTATATGCTCATGCAAAATCAAGGTTCGGAACAT